>NW_021029596.1:0-16698 GCF_004153795.1 Camellia sinensis | reverse complement strand
TTCATATCTGTTTCACTCATTTCCACTTTGTCCTTGCTCGGTTTACCGAAAAGCGCAACATTTAACGAAATGTGAGCCTCGAAACATCGCAAGAACCTTTTTCAAATATTTTGAAGGAGAGAGTTTTAAGATCTAAAATCATTTTGATCCAACAATGGGGTGTGAGGTTTAGATTTGATGCTCTCCTTACCAAAGAAATCGACCCTTTGTATAGCATAACCTGCACAACTTTCATCACCAAGGAAGTCATCAGTAGCGCCCAAGTCTTAAGGTTGGTCAAAAATGGGGTGTCTACAGTATGGGATAGGGCTGTTACTGATAGCACCCGACAATGAGGCTTTCTGGGTAAAGTGCAATTCATAAGACGGTTTATCTCAAAATTAACCTTGACTTGTGAACCACTCTTTGGTCTCCTGAAGAAAGGAAAGAAGTTCCAATGGGACGACCGATGCCAAGTTGCTTTCGAGCAGATCAAGCAATATTTACAAAACCCACCTGCGTTGTCACCACCTGAGCCAGGGAAACCGTTGATTCTATACCTATCAGTGACTGAAACTACAATGGACTGCATGCTTGCACAGTAGTCTGAGGACAAAGTTGAGAGGGCTATCTACTACCTGAGCAAGAAAATGCTGGATTATAAGACCCGCTACACTCCGCTGGAGAAGGCTTATCTGGCCTTGCTATGGGCTACCAGGAAGCTGCAGCACTACCTGTTAGCTCACTCTATAATACTGGTTTCGAGATTAGATCCCATCAAATATCTTTTCGAGAAACCAGCACTTATGGGTAGGCTAGCTCGTTGGTTGCTTCTGCTTTTCGAATTTGATCTAAGGTACATGACGCGCAAGTCAGCAAAAGGGAGAGCAGGTAGCGGAGTTTCTAGTTGATCACCCAGTTGAAGGGGATGAAGCAGTTGAGTATCTGTTCCCAGACGAGGCCATTCTGCATGTCGAAAAAGAGACCTGGACGATGTATTTTGACGGAGTGTCAAACCAATACGGGTATGGGATAGGGGTGTTGCTGATAGCACCCGACAATTCCCGTATACCTCTAGCATTCAAACTCCAGTTCAAGGTATCAAATAATGAGGTAGAATATGAAGCATGTATCGCTGGACTAGAAGCAATCTTGGAACTAGGGGCAAAACGGTTGGATGTCATCGGGGACTCGAACCTCGTTGTATCTCAAGCTAAAGGAGATTGGAATGTTAAAGAAGAAAAGATGAGAATCTACCACCAGACCTTGGACGTGTTGATTCCCAGGTTTGAGAAACTGAACTTTGCACATCTGTTAAGAGAGAACAACAGGTTCGCAGATTCATTGGCAACTCTATCTTCTATGATAAACATCCCTTTCAGAGTCCGGATGCGTCCGATCATCATCGAACATAAATTTATGCCAGCTTACGAGCTGATTGCTGCCATAGATGAGGTACAAGATGAGAATCCCTGGTATTACGATGTCTAGAACTTCTTGGAAAAAGAGGCGTATCCACCAGGGGCAAATGCCAAAGATAAGAGGGCAATTCGAAGAATGGCTACTCAGTTCATCGTCTGCGGGATAAACTGTACAAGAGGGGTCATCTCGGGATGCATAAACTGTGTGTTGATGCTGAAGAATCCAAGCGCCTGATGGAGGCCGTCCATCGAGGAGAGTGCGGAGCGCACATGAACAGGGTAATGCTAGCCCGGAAGATCCTTAGACAGGGTTGTTACTGGTCCACCATGGAGGAGGATTGTATTGGCTTTGTTTGACGATGCCACAAATGTCAGATCCATGTAAACCGCATGAACATTCTGCCGTCGAAGCTGTACAACAGGACTTCGCCATGGCCGTTTCCAGTCTAGGGAATTGATGTAATTGGGGTTGTCACTCCAAAGGGGTCAAATGGGCATGAGTATATTCTGGTCGCGATAGACTACTTCACGAAGTGGGTCAAGGCTCAATCTTACGCGGTGTTGAAGGCATCGCATGTCGCTAAGTTCATCAGGAACAACATCATCTGTCGCTACGGGGTCTCGAATGAGATTATTTCGGATAATGAGGGGGAAAATGTTGTAATAAGCGTACGTGTGTGTGATGCATGTCTTCCAACCCCCATTTCTTTCTCCCTTTTACTCGATGGTTAGTTTAGGGCATGTTTTAATTAGCATACTTATGCTTGCATGTTTGCATTCATTCATTTGTCTTGCATGCACCGAGCTCGGCGCATCATACAAACTGCATTGTATTTCAATACAATTACTTGAATATGTGTTCAACATGTTATCAAGTTGAATTTCGCATGACATCTTAGAATAGCCGAGCCTATCTTAGTTACATTTTGCATGTGTTGCATTAGGCATCTTAACATAACTAGGATCATGCATTGATTACTAACTAGCTTCTGTTTTGGCTCGGAGTACACCGTGAGTGTTTTCGCTTTCGCATCCTTGCATGTGCGTAAGTGACTGCCATGATAGCATGCTTGCCATGAGACTAACTGCTTAAGTGTTTAACTGCATGAATGCCTGTGGATGAAGGTTGGATTGCTTGAATTGGAACAATTCATCAAAATGTACGTTTTAAGCCCACTTTGTAGAGTGGCAAAATCATGTTTTCTAAGCCCACTTGAGGGTGGCAAATCCACGACTTAGCCTACTTGCGAGTAGCAATTCTAAATCATTTTCAAACAAACGAACATGAAATGTTTTGTTCCAACTTAGGCAATCTAGTCTATACTTGTATGCTGTGCGCATCACGTAGTAAGGTTAGATTAATAACCAGAATAAGAGCACACGTGTTTTTCAAAAACAATATATGATGCTTAGTAAAGGCCGATCTTTTGATCGGGCGAGCGGGGGTGCTCATTGCATGACCTTCCCCTCTTGTACCCAAGTTCTCGAGCCGAGGCAACTTTGGTGATGACGGACACGTGGCCTTAGGCACGAGTCAGGGTTTCCTAAATTTTCGCCAAAATAAAATATTTAGGTGGCAACTCTGTATCTGGCAAAGCAGTCCATGTTTGACACTTCTTTATTAAAATCGATTTTTCAAAATAATTTGCCGGATTTGGACTCTTTGGTGATTTATCAGTCTTGCATTGCACTTTGTGAGATTAGATTCAGAACCGTGACACGAGTCCAAACTGTAGTAGCTAAGAACAAAATGATCCGCGCTCTCGCGGCGTGGAGAGCGGAGTTCTAGGTGGTCTACATTGGGTAAGTGGTACGGAAATTTTGGAGAAGTCCTTAACAAACCTTCGGTAGTACCTAGCTAATCCCAAGAAACTATGCACCTCGGTCATATTAGTAGGGGTTGGCCAATTCATAATAGCTTTGATCTTACTCCTTCGTTATAACATGTCCCAAGAACCACACTTCATATAGCCAAAACTCACATTTCTTCAACTTTGCATATAGTTTCTGGTCTCGAAGTGTTTGCAGAATCAATCGAAGATGGTTTTCATGAGCTTCTGCATCTTTCAAATAAATGAGGATGTTGTCGATGAACAGTACTACAAATTCATCCAAACAAGGCTTAAAGACACGATTCATTAAATCCATGAATGCTGCCGGTGCATTGGTGACTCCAAACGGCATAACGAAAAACTCATAATGACCGTATCGGGTTCGAAAGGCAGTATTCTCAACATCCTCATCTTTGACCTTCAGTTGGTGGTACGCGGACCGTAAATCAATTTTCGAATAGACTTGTGCCCCTTGTAATTGATCAAATAAGTCATCGATCCTAGGCAATGGGTGCTAATTCTTGACTGTTACTTTATTAAGGTCCCTATAGTCCACACACAATCGAAGGGTCCCATCTTTCTTCTTTACGAAAAGAATTGGTGCGCCCCAAGGCGAGGTGCTCGGGCGAATGAACCCCTTGTCAAGTAGATCTTGCAACTGAACCTTCAACTCTTTCATCTCAGCCAGCAACATCCTATAAGGAGTTTTGGAAATGGGTTGAGTTCCCGACACTACTTCAATTGTAAACTTAATTTCAAGATCCACTAGCTCTCCCAGTAACTCCTTTGGAAAAACATCAGGAAATTCACAGACGACTAGAATCATATCAACACACCCATTCGCTGGTTGCCCCTTCAAGACGCTACATACATAACCCTGACACCCCTTTTGTAATAGTTTGCATGCCTTTATTGCGGAAATTAAGTAAGGTGGAGAGATCACTCCATGCCCCTTAAAAGTAAACTCTGGCTGCCCCGGAGGGTGAAAAATAACTTTCTTAGACATATAATCAATGGTCACATAATACTCACTTAACTAATCCATTCCCAAAATTATGTCAAAGTAAGCCATATCAAGAGGTAACAAGTTGGCATATACCCGGACATCCCCAATTAAGAGTTCACATGCAAAGTAAATAGATGTACAGACCATAGAATCCCCCAAAAGTGAGGACACAACAACATATAAGGTAGCGGTTCCATAGGTCTATTTAAATGACGAACAAATTTTTTTGACACAAAGGAGTGGGTAGAGCCTGAATCAAATAACACACGAGTAGAGTGACCATGAATAGTAAATGTACCTGATACTACCGCTTCAGCATTTTGCACGTCGCTCGGAACCAATGTAAACAGTCGTCCTTGCCTAGCGGTATCTTTAACATTGGTGGGTTTTCCAGCTGGCTTTGTGATTGGAGTTGGGGTGGAGACTGCCGAACTTGTAGTGGTTCTATTCTCGTTTTGCCGATCTCTTTGAGCACAATCCCTTACTAAATGACCCGTTTTGCCACACTATGCCCCGATCACCCGATAGCAAGTCCTACAGTGTCTCTTTCCACAATCTGGACAAATGGGTGCTGAGTATTGAGTAGGGGTGGAAGCACTCGAAGTTCCCAAATTCAATTTCTTACTTGGTGGAGTGGTTGGTCCCCTTGGTGCTTAAGTATTCTGTCTCTTCCCTCTCCACTCGGAAATCCGACTCTGAGCAGTAATATTTCCCTCTACCATGACTACTCTTTCCAATACATTGACATATGTAGGTAATTTCAACACATTGATTCGATCAAGAATAGCATTCTGTAATCCTCCTTCAAATTTTCTTGCCTTCTTATAGTCCGTGTCCACCATATGGGGTGCAAAACAGGCTAGTTCTACAAATTGAGCTTCATACTCCGCAACGATCTTATTCCCTTGTCTCAAAGTCTCAAACTCAGTCACCTTCTTATCTCACATACATTGCAGAAAAAATTTGTCGTAAAAGAGTTCTAGAAATTGGGCCCAAGTCAACCCTTGATGTTTAATTCTCAAAAGAATCCACCACCTACGTTCTTCATCGTCGAGAGTGAAGGCAGCAAGTTGTACCTTCTGAGCTTCATTGCATGGAAAAACCTCAAATAACTTCTCCACACCAACACCCATGCCTCTGCTTTCATCGGATCAATCCCCTCCTTAAACAAAGGTGGCTTCATCTTCTTAAATTCCTTCGTAAGTGTAATTGTCCGATCTTCAGCCTGATGATCTTGCACCACTGGTGGTGATATAGGCACTGGTGGCGGCGGTAGTTGTTGTTGCTGTTATTGTTGCTGCCTTAAAGTTTATGCCATTTCCATAATCATTTTTTTCCATTCTATCCAACCGTGCGGAGGTAGAATCCTCCAGATAATCCATCCTCGTCCTCACCATGATCTACATAGCAAGAAATTATAATACACACAAAAATACACAAATAAACATGGATGCTAATCATTTCAAAATACATGTCGTTAATTCTTACATATACAAATCTCGTTGCTATACATATCATCTTGTATGCACCAGACACAACAGGCATGTATCCTAAGTCATTCTAGACTCTCTAAAGCTAAACGGACTCATGTGTGAGATAGCAACTCAGGCTCTGATACCACCTGTGACGACCCAAACTCGCCCCTAAAAGTTTGGGCATGAACGACCTAAAAATAGGCCTCAAAACCAAATAATCAAATAATGCATAAACGTCTTATACAATGCCGGGGCCTAAACGAAAGCAATTAATAATCAAATATGACATCCATTGAGCAGTGTTTAAATGCCAGGATCACAAAACATTTCCATCACATAATGTGGCACATACATAAGTCACATCTATATGTATATATATACAAGCCCAAACCAATAAGTAGGGGCCGTAACCAAAAACATCTAAGAGTTAAAAGCTATATATGTTATTCAACGTTTGACAACAATATTAATGACCCACAATTGTGTAATATAAAAGGAACTCTACAAAAGGAAAAAGGGCTTCACTTTAATTGTCTTGACACAGCGGGGTCGACAAAACAGTTGTTGGAGCTAGACTAGGACTGGCCCTCAGGCTAATTACCTATATAAGTATATACAATATAGAGTGAGCGAAACTCAGTGAATTATAATAATGTAAGGAAGTTCATATAAATAAGCATAAGACATAATGAACATAAACTTATAAATCACGTGCTTATCTTGGTCCTGCATTCATCATCCAGAATGGCCTTCGGCCCAACATATCAACAGTTGTTCGGAACATTGGAGGGTAGATAGAACATCGACATGTCTCTACCTCCCTCGTCCTTAGGCCATGAGTCATAAACAATTCATATCATTATAGGGTCGATGGAACATCGACATGTCCCCATCTCCCTCGGCCTTAGGGCCACCAATAGTAAATAGCTCACATTAGAACGGCCTCAGATCCATTAATAGCAAAACAGAACGACCTCGGGTCCATATTAATACCATTGTTCGAACGACCTCTGGTCCATATTAATACCATTGTTCAAACATTTCAATTCAAGTATTCCAATCATCCATAATATCGCGAATACAACCCATTCACAAGTAACGATATCCCATCGATAATTATCGGAAGTAAATGGAACACGACTTTACACTACTATTACTCATAGTGCTATGGAGGAGCAACAATCCCTTCCTGTACATGACCTACACATAGCATACAACTCATAAGTCAGTCACTTTCCTTTAGTCTTTTTCTTTTACTCAATATCTAATTCGTTCAACTCTCATTTAATTACAAGCATTTTAGAAGGATCATATGTACATATTAGCAGTCCCAGAGGGTCTAACAAAGAAAAAGAAGCATACAGAATTTTTGCCCTTGGGCTGCACGTGCGGAAGTCCTCCACCGCACGTGCAAGAAGGTGGGCCACACGTGCGGAGCCGCACGTGCCTTTATTTCAGAATCTCAAATTTTCCTCCCCTGTTTTCCACACGTGTAGCTGTGAGCCCCACACATGTGGTTGTGCTTCCCGCACATGCGGTCGTATACCCTGTTTTGAGCAGTCCGAACTTAGACAAAAATCCAATTGACCAAACACATTACAAAATGCAAAATAGGGGAATTCTTCCCAATATCATGATATATCATCACAGTAAACATGAATCACAAGCATAATTAGATCACAACCCTTTTCAAATTCATATACACAACCCAAATCTTTTATGTTTCCATCTATACTTGGTTTATCAAATATATATATAAACATCTAAATGCATGTGTGAGTTCAAAACATGTAAAACTAAAGAATAAGAGGTAATTCTTCACAACATAGCTCAAAACATCCCAAAACACAAGAATCATCCTTCAAATCAACCAACTACCATAAGCAAGATTCTTATTGTAAACCCTAGCTTACATGAATTTAAAGATTTCCTACTCAAATCAATTAGAGAGAGAGGTGAGGATATGCTAGGTAAATTATACCTACCTTGAACTCTAATCTCTAAAATTCTTCTCATTTTCTTCACTCTTCACTCTTGTTGAAGCCTCCTCTCACTTCTCTCCCTCTCTAGCACTCCCACCTTCACAGGAGATATTTTCTTTTGTGATGAGAAGCCCCTAGGTCAAGAGTCTAATGGACTATTTAAAGATTAACCTCCAATTAATCAATTTAATTATTACGAATCAAATTTTTACAAAAATTTATATTATGATATAAAAATCATGCTCATTACAATTATAAAGTCAGTTTTGGGCTATCGCGCCTCTAGGGCTTCCAATTACTAACTCAAACGTCGCAATTGTAACAGATTTTTCACACAACTAACAAATATGATTCCATAAATATATAATTCACATAATTAAACACAATTTCACATGGAATTTCACATTAAACATATAATTACACAGATAATGAAAGGCTGAAAGCATATAAGAGGGTCGGGTTATTACAACTTCAAATGTTGTAAATAGGAAAGATTTTTATGAAATGTGTTTATACTAACATGGTTAGTGATTGAAATTAATGAAACATATGAAGGGAGATGTTCATGGTGATTAAAACTAAAAACACTAATTTTAAATGATTTGTTGATGTTCTAAGAAATTATGAACTATATTGATGATTGTGAATTAAAAAGTGAAATAGAAGAGATAGGTAAAATGAAGAGTGGATGTAAATGTAAGTTACGTGGGAACTCAGATAATTTTGAAACTTAACCAAAAGAGTTATATTGGTTGATGTGATGGTTATCTTAATTAACACTTCCAGAGCGGTGTTGTTTGTTGTGGAATGACTTGAGCATATTATGATGTGTTGTTGATTACTTGTTAGTTTGAATGAAGTGGGAACATGATGAATAATGAAAGTGCTATATGGAGGTTCCACTTTCCTTCCAGTTAGCACCCGGTAAAGTGTGGTGCTTTGATATAGGTATCAATTTCCTTCCAGTTCGAGCCCAGTAAAAATCATGTGATATTGAATGATAGGAAGGGTCCATTTCCTTCTGGCTTGTGACCAATAAAGCACGGTGCATTGATATAGGTTCCACTTTCCTTCCAGTTTTCACCCAGTAAAGCGTGTGGACTATTAGGTTATATGGAGGTTCCACTTTCCTTCCAGTTAGCACCCGGTAAAGTGTGGTGCTTTGATATAGGTATCAATTTCCTTCCAGTTCGAGCCCAGTAAAAATCATGTGATATTGAATGATAGGAAGGGTCCATTTCCTTCTGGCTTGTGACCAATAAAGCACGGTGCATTGATATAGGTTCCACTTTCCTTCCAGTTTTCACCCAGTAAAGCGTGTGGACTATTAGGTTATATGGAGGTTCCACTTTCCTTCCAGTTAGCACCCGGTAAAGTGTGGTGCTTTGATATAGGTATCAATTTCCTTCCAGTTCGAGCCCAGTAAAAATCATGTGATATTGAATGATAGGAAGGGTCCATTTCCTTCTGGCTTGTGACCAATAAAGCACGGTGCATTGATATAGGTTCCACTTTCCTTCCAGTTTTCACCCAGTAAAGCGTGTGGACTATTAGGTTATATGGAGGTTCCACTTTCCTTCCAGTTAGCACCCGGTAAAGTGTGGTGCTTTGATATAGGTATCAATTTCCTTCCAGTTCGAGCCCAGTAAAAATCATGTGATATTGAATGATAGGAAGGGTCCATTTCCTTCTGGCTTGTGACCAATAAAGCACGGTGCATTGATATAGGTTCCACTTTCCTTCCAGTTTTCACCCAGTAAAGCGTGTGGACTATTAGGTTATATGGAGGTTCCACTTTCCTTCCAGTTAGCACCCGGTAAAGTGTGGTGCTTTGATATAGGTATCAATTTCCTTCCAGTTCGAGCCCAGTAAAAATCATGTGATATTGAATGATAGGAAGGGTCCATTTCCTTCTGGCTTGTGACCAATAAAGCACGGTGCATTGATATAGGTTCCACTTTCCTTCCAGTTTTCACCCAGTAAAGCGTGTGGACTATTAGGTTATATGGAGGTTCCACTTTCCTTCCAGTTAGCACCCGGTAAAGTGTGGTGCTTTGATATAGGTATCAATTTCCTTCCAGTTCGAGCCCAGTAAAAATCATGTGATATTGAATGATAGGAAGGGTCCATTTCCTTCTGGCTTGTGACCAATAAAGCACGGTGCATTGATATAGGTTCCACTTTCCTTCCAGTTTTCACCCAGTAAAGCGTGTGGACTATTAGGTTATATGGAGGTTCCACTTTCCTTCCAGTTAGCACCCGGTAAAGTGTGGTGCTTTGATATAGGTATCAATTTCCTTCCAGTTCGAGCCCAGTAAAAATCATGTGATATTGAATGATAGGAAGGGTCCATTTCCTTCTGGCTTGTGACCAATAAAGCACGGTGCATTGATATAGGTTCCACTTTCCTTCCAGTTTTCACCCAGTAAAGCGTGTGGACTATTAGGTTATATGGAGGTTCCACTTTCCTTCCAGTTAGCACCCGGTAAAGTGTGGTGCTTTGATATAGGTATCAATTTCCTTCCAGTTCGAGCCCAGTAAAAATCATGTGATATTGAATGATAGGAAGGGTCCATTTCCTTCTGGCTTGTGACCAATAAAGCACGGTGCATTGATATAGGTTCCACTTTCCTTCCAGTTTTCACCCAGTAAAGCGTGTGGACTATTAGGTTATATGGAGGTTCCACTTTCCTTCCAGTTAGCACCCGGTAAAGTGTGGTGCTTTGATATAGGTATCAATTTCCTTCCAGTTCGAGCCCAGTAAAAATCATGTGATATTGAATGATAGGAAGGGTCCATTTCCTTCTGGCTTGTGACCAATAAAGCACGGTGCATTGATATAGGTTCCACTTTCCTTCCAGTTTTCACCCAGTAAAGCGTGTGGACTATTAGGTTATATGGAGGTTCCACTTTCCTTCCAGTTAGCACCCGGTAAAGTGTGGTGCTTTGATATAGGTATCAATTTCCTTCCAGTTCGAGCCCAGTAAAAATCATGTGATATTGAATGATAGGAAGGGTCCATTTCCTTCTGGCTTGTGACCAATAAAGCACGGTGCATTGATATAGGTTCCACTTTCCTTCCAGTTTTCACCCAGTAAAGCGTGTGGACTATTAGGTTATATGGAGGTTCCACTTTCCTTCCAGTTAGCACCCGGTAAAGTGTGGTGCTTTGATATAGGTATCAATTTCCTTCCAGTTCGAGCCCAGTAAAAATCATGTGATATTGAATGATAGGAAGGGTCCATTTCCTTCTGGCTTGTGACCAATAAAGCACGGTGCATTGATATAGGTTCCACTTTCCTTCCAGTTTTCACCCAGTAAAGCGTGTGGACTATTAGGTTATATGGAGGTTCCACTTTCCTTCCAGTTAGCACCCGGTAAAGTGTGGTGCTTTGATATAGGTATCAATTTCCTTCCAGTTCGAGCCCAGTAAAAATCATGTGATATTGAATGATAGGAAGGGTCCATTTCCTTCTGGCTTGTGACCAATAAAGCACGGTGCATTGATATAGGTTCCACTTTCCTTCCAGTTTTCACCCAGTAAAGCGTGTGGACTATTAGGTTATATGGAGGTTCCACTTTCCTTCCAGTTAGCACCCGGTAAAGTGTGGTGCTTTGATATAGGTATCAATTTCCTTCCAGTTCGAGCCCAGTAAAAATCATGTGATATTGAATGATAGGAAGGGTCCATTTCCTTCTGGCTTGTGACCAATAAAGCACGGTGCATTGATATAGGTTCCACTTTCCTTCCAGTTTTCACCCAGTAAAGCGTGTGGACTATTAGGTTATATGGAGGTTCCACTTTCCTTCCAGTTAGCACCCGGTAAAGTGTGGTGCTTTGATATAGGTATCAATTTCCTTCCAGTTCGAGCCCAGTAAAAATCATGTGATATTGAATGATAGGAAGGGTCCATTTCCTTCTGGCTTGTGACCAATAAAGCACGGTGCATTGATATAGGTTCCACTTTCCTTCCAGTTTTCACCCAGTAAAGCGTGTGGACTATTAGGTTATATGGAGGTTCCACTTTCCTTCCAGTTAGCACCCGGTAAAGTGTGGTGCTTTGATATAGGTATCAATTTCCTTCCAGTTCGAGCCCAGTAAAAATCATGTGATATTGAATGATAGGAAGGGTCCATTTCCTTCTGGCTTGTGACCAATAAAGCACGGTGCATTGATATAGGTTCCACTTTCCTTCCAGTTTTCACCCAGTAAAGCGTGTGGACTATTAGGTTATATGGAGGTTCCACTTTCCTTCCAGTTAGCACCCGGTAAAGTGTGGTGCTTTGATATAGGTATCAATTTCCTTCCAGTTCGAGCCCAGTAAAAATCATGTGATATTGAATGATAGGAAGGGTCCATTTCCTTCTGGCTTGTGACCAATAAAGCACGGTGCATTGATATAGGTTCCACTTTCCTTCCAGTTTTCACCCAGTAAAGCGTGTGGACTATTAGGTTATATGGAGGTTCCACTTTCCTTCCAGTTAGCACCCGGTAAAGTGTGGTGCTTTGATATAGGTATCAATTTCCTTCCAGTTCGAGCCCAGTAAAAATCATGTGATATTGAATGATAGGAAGGGTCCATTTCCTTCTGGCTTGTGACCAATAAAGCACGGTGCATTGATATAGGTTCCACTTTCCTTCCAGTTTTCACCCAGTAAAGCGTGTGGACTATTAGGTTATATGGAGGTTCCACTTTCCTTCCAGTTAGCACCCGGTAAAGTGTGGTGCTTTGATATAGGTATCAATTTCCTTCCAGTTCGAGCCCAGTAAAAATCATGTGATATTGAATGATAGGAAGGGTCCATTTCCTTCTGGCTTGTGACCAATAAAGCACGGTGCATTGATATAGGTTCCACTTTCCTTCCAGTTTTCACCCAGTAAAGCGTGTGGACTATTAGGTTATATGGAGGTTCCACTTTCCTTCCAGTTAGCACCCGGTAAAGTGTGGTGCTTTGATATAGGTATCAATTTCCTTCCAGTTCGAGCCCAGTAAAAATCATGTGATATTGAATGATAGGAAGGGTCCATTTCCTTCTGGCTTGTGACCAATAAAGCACGGTGCATTGATATAGGTTCCACTTTCCTTCCAGTTTTCACCCAGTAAAGCGTGTGGACTATTAGGTTATATGGAGGTTCCACTTTCCTTCCAGTTAGCACCCGGTAAAGTGTGGTGCTTTGATATAGGTATCAATTTCCTTCCAGTTCGAGCCCAGTAAAAATCATGTGATATTGAATGATAGGAAGGGTCCATTTCCTTCTGGCTTGTGACCAATAAAGCACGGTGCATTGATATAGGTTCCACTTTCCTTCCAGTTTTCACCCAGTAAAGCGTGTGGACTATTAGGTTATATGGAGGTTCCACTTTCCTTCCAGTTAGCACCCGGTAAAGTGTGGTGCTTTGATATAGGTATCAATTTCCTTCCAGTTCGAGCCCAGTAAAAATCATGTGATATTGAATGATAGGAAGGGTCCATTTCCTTCTGGCTTGTGACCAATAAAGCACGGTGCATTGATATAGGTTCCACTTTCCTTCCAGTTTTCACCCAGTAAAGCGTGTGGACTATTAGGTTATATGGAGGTTCCACTTTCCTTCCAGTTAGCACCCGGTAAAGTGTGGTGCTTTGATATAGGTATCAATTTCCTTCCAGTTCGAGCCCAGTAAAAATCATGTGATATTGAATGATAGGAAGGGTCCATTTCCTTCTGGCTTGTGACCAATAAAGCACGGTGCATTGATATAGGTTCCACTTTCCTTCCAGTTTTCACCCAGTAAAGCGTGTGGACTATTAGGTTATATGGAGGTTCCACTTTCCTTCCAGTTAGCACCCGGTAAAGTGTGGTGCTTTGATATAGGTATCAATTTCCTTCCAGTTCGAGCCCAGTAAAAATCATGTGATATTGAATGATAGGAAGGGTCCATTTCCTTCTGGCTTGTGACCAATAAAGCACGGTGCATTGATATAGGTTCCACTTTCCTTCCAGTTTTCACCCAGTAAAGCGTGTGGACTATTAGGTTATATGGAGGTTCCACTTTCCTTCCAGTTAGCACCCGGTAAAGTGTGGTGCTTTGATATAGGTATCAATTTCCTTCCAGTTCGAGCCCAGTAAAAATCATGTGATATTGAATGATAGGAAGGGTCCATTTCCTTCTGGCTTGTGACCAATAAAGCACGGTGCATTGATATAGGTTCCACTTTCCTTCCAGTTTTCACCCAGTAAAGCGTGTGGACTATTAGGTTATATGGAGGTTCCACTTTCCTTCCAGTTAGCACCCGGTAAAGTGTGGTGCTTAAAGAAACTCTATGTTGTTTACCCGCCAAACAATGAACACAAGTTTTGAGATGTGTACCTTTCAAACCGGGTAGAAGCTCTTTCTTGAACAAAACTTGCAGCCCCTTTTCACTAATATGCCCAAGCCGTTTGTGCTACAATTCGGTAGAAGTATCATCTTCAAGTGCATTGACAACACCTTTACAAATTTTTCCTTGCATCGAATAAGGTGTGTGAGTCTTCTTGCACTTAGCCACCACCAAAGAACCCTTTGTAAGCTTCCATATTCCATCACCAAATTGTTGTTGCAGCCTTTATCATCTAGCTTTCCAATAGACATCAATTTGAGGCAAATGTCAGGAACATGCCTCATTTCTTTAAGCAACAACTTGTAGCCCAAATTTGTTTCCAAGCAAACATCACACATGCCAACAATCTTGGACAAACCTTCATTACCCATTTGAAGAAAACCATAATCTCCTTTCGTGTAGGTAGTAAAGAAATCAACTAGAGAAATCACATGAAAAGAAGCACCAGAATCAATCACCCAATTGATCACTTAGCCCACAAATGACACAATCATCTTCACAAACAACCATGAGATCATTGGTAGTAACCACCGTTGTGTTTTCTTGCTCCTTACCCACACTTTTGTCATGCCTTTTCTCCTTGTTCTTGAGCTTTCAGCATTCCCGCTTCATTTTCCCTTTCTCATGGCAATAATAGCACTATGTCTTTCTTTGAAAAAGAATCATCTCCTGATTTGTTACGGTTTTGATCACGACCATGAAGAGTCTTACTCCTTCCCCTTCTTTTGCTTCGGCCTCTCACAACAAATGTCTCTGAATGAGAAGAACCCGCTGATTTTCTTCTAGTTTCTTCATTCGACAAGTTGGTTAAATTAAACATAGAAGCAAGTTGGTTAACAATAGAAGCAAGTTGGTTACAACTCATCATCAAAAATAGTTTTCATAGAAGCAAGTTGGTTAACAATACTTTTTATTTCATTCAAATGTTCTGGAATAGGGTTGCCATCTTTATATTTTAAATTAAACAACTTTTGAAACAGAAAGGCTTTATTTGTGACTGATTTTCTGTCATAAACACCTTCTAATTTTTTCCATAAATCATGTACTGAAGTTTTAGCAGCAACATGATGAAACAAGCCATCAACAATCCATTAACGAATAACACAAACAACTTTTCGATTGTGCCTCTTCCATTAATCATCTTTCATATCCTCGGGTTTGCCACTATCACCCCCAATGGGTCTATATAAATCTTTACAAAATAATAGGCCCTCCATCTTAGTTTTCCAAGTTACCCAATTGCTTCCATTGAAGCTAAACATACTGTAATGACCCCAACCTATGATTAACTTCTAAACTATGATTAAATATGCCTAATAAGTACTTAAGATGAAATTCCAAATTAATTGCATATGTGTTGCATTATTTGTGTACATATATGTCTATCATAGATTGATCTGTTCATGTTTCTGTTTGTTCTGCGAATTGAAGGCCTTATCGGCCACAGAACGTGAAATTGACTTGGTTTATGCGTTAATTGAAATTTTTAGAATTTTATGATAGGTTGAATTGAAATTCAATTCGGAACGAAATAATTAGAATATAATAATTGCCATTACTTAGTTTAATCCAAGCTTAATTAGAGCTCCCTAATCAAGCCTATTTAAGGCCGCTTCTAGCACTTTTGAGACACTTTACACTCTTGTTCCTTCACTCTTAAGGCTCAAAAATGTGAGAGAGGGAGAATTTAGAGTGAGAGACTTGAATTCAAGAAGGAAAGAAGGTTTTGCTAGGGAATTAAAGGGCAATTGAAGAATTGAGCAAGAACTCACTAGGAATTCAGGAAATTGAGAACTTTAGGTAAGACTTTCAATCATTAAACTTATGTTTGACTCACTCATGCTTGAATTTAAGAGAAATTAGAGATTACGGATGAGAATTGACCTTAACAATAAGAATTAAGATCAACCCATGCATTGCATGCACAATTCATGATTTTTGAGCTCCATTTTCATAAATTCTTACATACAAGAGCATACCATTGCTATATTGTAAGAGCTCACTATGATTCCACTTGAAAACACATCATCTATTCGTGTTTTGGGAGCTTTGTATTCAAGTCATTGCACGCATGTTATGTTTTCATAAGTTTAAAGTTTACTTTGGAAGAATGTGGAAGAATTAACTTGTTTTTGGACTTGATTTTGAAAATTCACTTTCAAAACATGAAGTTCTATGAGCTTACAAGTGTTTTCTCAAGTTTTCGGTCCAAAAGATGTGTTTTGAACCATTGAATTCAAGTTTTGAAGCTTGGAAGCAAAACTGGAAATTCCAAAATTCTACTACTCTGCTAGAGCGACAAATCCTGTGCTTGAGCGACCACCCTTTGTTTTGCATGTCCGCTCGAGCGACCAAAAGCTGGCTCGAACGTAAAATGCATGCTTCCAGAAATTTTTATGCTTTGCAGACCGTTTGCGCGACTAGAGTTGCGTTCGAGCGAAGACCTCAATCTCACGCTTGAGCGACTGTTAAGCGTGCATTCAGCGGAAAAATCAGGCAACCAGTACTTTTGCAAAGTTCACAGACCGCTCGAGCGAAAGCCTTATTTTTAGCAAATTTTGTTAAGTGTTTGAAAATATATTTTGGCATCTTCATTGCATCCTAGGCATTCCTAGGCCCTAATTAAGACCTAATAATGAGGAT
>NW_021029595.1:39893-54675 GCF_004153795.1 Camellia sinensis | reverse complement strand
GATTCTCCTGCACAATGGCAGATATGGTAAATACGGGGTTTCCGTACCACCTGTGCATTACGGTTCGAACACATCGAACACCTTATGGATTCTCTTGACACAGTGGCAGATATGTAAATTTACGGGTTTAAATACCATTTCCTTGCCATTACGGTTCGAACACTTGACACCTATACTCTCCCGCAACAGTGGCAGATATGTAAATACGGGGTTTTCCGTATACCATTTCTTGCGCAATTACGGCTTCGAACACTCGAACAAACCTATACGGAATTCTCCTGCACAGTGGCAGATATGAAATTGAGGTTTCCTCGTACCATTTTCTTGCGGCATTACGGTCGAAACACTCGAACAACCTTTACGGATTCTCCATCACAAGTGCAGGATAATGCTAAATACGGGGTTTACATATCACCATTTCATTGCGCATTACGGTTCGGAACACATCGAACACCTATACGATTCTCCTGCCACAAGTGGCCAGATATGTCAAAATACGGGTTTCGGCGACCATTCTTGCACATTACGGTTCGAACATAGAACACCTTATATGGATTCTCCTGCCCACTAGTTTTATTTTTTTTTTCCGTAGTTTTTGGGCGAGCATAATGTAAAATTTGTTGCGTGGTTTTTCTTTGTCCGTTTGCTATGAGAATGTTGACTCTCGCATCTCTTGCGCTCAATATTCAGGTTTAATCGAGAAAACAAATAACGTTCTTCCTTGCGCATAATACAGTTATTTGTGCCTTATTTAGGTTTATAACCTGCGGAGCTTAATGCCCATCAGTTTCCTCTTCCTCTTGTTTGTTAGCTTAAAACTGTCGGCAGATATGTATAAACACGGTGAATAAGCTTTCCTCTCAATCGTCTATGCGTCATCTTCTTCGCCCTGATTATTTTCATTGCTATAGCGAAAGTACCAGTGTCTTTTTTTAAGATTGCCAGGATACATACATAGACAGACACAACAGACAAAATACTGGAGGTATAAGAGACCCCCAACATAGAAGAATGTATTTGACTTCTTTGTAAACATTATCGCACTATGCTATTTTGCCCACGGAGTCATACTTGATACCATGCAGTCAAAATGCTTTATGGTATCCTTCGCTTAATTATCTTACCTAGTCTCACTAGTGATTAAGTACATTCACCAGAAGCCCAATCCCTGTGTGTTGTGAGGTGTTCTGAACGTGGGCGCCACTACCTCTGCTGAAGGGATGACATCCAGCGTCATCAATAGCGAAATAACAGCGCGTCGATACAACATAACTAAAATCTAAACTGGGGAGTTCTCTGTATCCGATATCCAAGTGAAGACACGGAAACCTAAGTTGGAGTTTTCACAAATAAGCTCCCGAAATTCTATACCATTCCTATCTACAAAGCAAGCTTCTTCTATCATATGTTTCGTCCATTACTCTGTCCTTTCTTGTATGTTACAACACAATGGGCAACAGCAAGCTTTGAGTGAGTTACCGGATTCCTCTATCCATGTGGACAATGATGATGTAAGTGTAAATACTGGTGTGGTCGGGACCACTTTCTTGCTTCTTCATACGCGTTTCGACAACACCTTCGGAAAACACCTCATTGGATGGCGATTTTCTCCTGGTGGCGACCTACTGGGGATCGCACGATAATGTAAAGTACATATATGACAGGAAGTGAGCTTGCCAAGATTACCATTTCTTCGGCACGCGTCACTTACTGGGGGTTCTCTTTTTCGAGAGGCGACTCGAAGCGTCTCAATATTCTGATTCTCTTCTGTCTGCTAGCTGGAACAGTGCCCAATAGATGTAATAATTGGATGATATCGGGGGTATTCCGTGGCGCAATTTTATTTCTTGAACGCTATTTGGCAAATTACTCGGTTATTTTGCTTATGCATACCCTAGGCTTACGGAATTTTACCTTAACTCGTAATATGCTTGACGGAATGAGTAACCTTTACTGGCCAATTGCTGGTGTAGAGCGTTCTCCGGGAGTTTATGTTTGTATAATCTATCGGTGCGCAATTTCTTCGGACTTTATCACATTTAAGCTTGCGGCGAGAGTACTGGTGTTGTCTAAGATACGCACACTTGTGGATCTTGGAACACCCTATTACGGATGTCTTCGCTGCACCCTATTTGAGTGGCAGATACTGTAAATACGGGGTTTACATACCATTTCTTGCCGCATACGGTTCGAAAACACTCGAACACCTAATACGACGATTCCTCTGACACATGTGGCCCAGATGATGTAAATACCGGGGTCTCCGTACCATTTCTTGCGCTGATATACGGTTCGAACACCTCTGCAACACCTACTACGGATTGTCCTCGCACAGTGGCCAGCATATGCTTAAATATCGGGTTTCCGTACGTCATTCTTCTATGCAGCTCTCATATTTGCTCCTTGGTCTTGGCTTTAGTTTATTACTTTGTTCTCGAACATCTTCAATCGTGAATAACAGCCTCATACGGATTACCTGTGGCACTGCGCGATTCAGAGTTAAGGCAGATGAGTGAATAAATATAACTATGGGGTTTTACCTCACCATTTTCGTTGCGCAGTGTTCCATAGAGCTTACTAATCGACTCGAATACATCCGTGACTTACTCGTGTGTTATTATTTCTCCTTGCTGACTGAGAGTGTGTGACAAGATATGTAATGTAATAGTCACGGGTTGGTATATCTTTCTGGCGTTACAATTTCAATTTGTGTGCTAGCGAGTTAGCTAAGAAGTTGTACTCTCTTGAGAAACACTCTCTCCGTGAGTTCAGTTCCTTGCTTTGATCGAGACAGTAAGCATTGTCGTGCTAGTTAATGCCCAATCTCTGCCTTAAATGGTCCCTAGTGCTTTCGGACAGATATTGTGTAACTAAATTACGGGGAGGTAACTGCAAGTTCCTGAATCATGATTAAGAGATTTACATTATATCTGAATAGAGATTTCGGCAATTGTTGTAATTTACGGTATACAGAAGAGATCATCAGTAGATAAGTTGGGGATTGTCTGAAAAGTATAGATAGTAATTTATGCGTGTATGTTCTACACATTCTGTGATGTTTACGGGCTTAAGTGGTGACTTCCTAGCACTCTCAAGTTGCAGTTGACGCATGAGAATAATTCGTTGGAATTGAATACCTCGTCATGTTGAGGGTTATTTTACATATTGTCTCTGCTAGTTTCTTCTCCATGTATTTTGCGCATTACGAGTCTCGAACACAAAATTGTGTCGATATAATATGAATACCGACTTGAGTTTGTGTCATTGCAGGTCTTAGATTTTTGCGTTCCTGCTGTATTGGCATACGTTGGTTTCTAGGGATAGTGAAGTTATAATTGATGGAGCAGGTTTTGGGTATTTGTTTATTCTTGGTTTGATTCAGGGATCTTCGTATTGGCTACCGTGCTGTGGGGTTTTTGTTTGCGCATTCTTTACATGGCAGTGTGCGGACACAGACTTGTGCGAAGAACACATCTTATACAAGATTTCTTCCTGCATCCAGTGCAGATATGCTAAACCTTTGGTGTTTACATCATACCTCTGTTTGTGGCTTATTCAATGTTTTCGCATCTTATACGTGTATTCTTCTCTTATACCTACTCGCTAAATCACCTGTGCATACCCGAGATTCTCCTGAGCATCAAAGAGGTAGGGCAGGATATGTTTAAATACAGGTACTGTTTCCTCTCTCTCTAATTTGTCGCTCTCCTCTATTATTATCTCTCCAGGTTTATAACGGACACGACTCGAACACCTTTAGAAGTACCTCGCAATTCTCCTGCAGCTGTAAATGCAAAGGTATGAATAGGACTATGACTTTTATTGTGGTGATTTATAATTGGTGCCTTAATCTCTCTCTTTTCCTACTTCCACACGCGTGAACACGATTGTTTTTTTGTGTTCCGTGTTATTGATTGATGATGTTCCTCCATAACATCCCGCGGTATTTACATTATATGTGCGATGTGCAGAGAGAATCCGTATAGGTTGTTCGAATTACCCCCGTTTATTGCATACCCATGTCGTTTTTAGCCGAATTACTGTGGCTGCATGATATAAGTGGTACGCGCGAAAATACCTCGTTATAGTTTTAGATCAATTCTGCCATAATCAGTCTGTCGCAGAAATCCGGATGAACTAATATATACTGAGCTTGTCTGGTCTATTATTCTATCTCTCAACTATTTAGCTCGCTTCAAGAATTTTGAATATAACACAAATAGCCCTCAACAATAGTTAGTGCACATGATGACATACCGCCAACAACATTCTCCGAATCTGTACTGAAACCATATCCTTTAGCGTCTGTTAGATTTTGAAAAGATCATTGCCAATGAAAGTTACTATATGGTTCTCTCCTGATTCTATGTTTTATTTTTAGGAGATGGTTCTTTTTTAAAAAAACAAAAAAAACAAACAAAAAACAAACGGTAATTTCATTTTATTGGTAGCTAGTTTAAATTGAGAAGTGAAAATAACATTTCCACATGATTCTCATGACTTTGCTTGTTCATTTACCTTCTGATTGAAAGATCTTCATCCTCATGGGTACTCAGTTATAGTGGGCAGTCCCTCTTCTTGATTATTTATGAGCAAATGAAGATATGCTGACTATATATACTTTTAGCTATAATAGTCAGCTTATCTTCATTCCATAACAAATGATGGGTATTGGTATGCAGATTATCAGCCCATAAGAAGCTGGATCATAAGAAGCTGGATCATCTCATAAGAATGCGGCAAATGGATATATTATGAGAATGACTTTGTTTTGGATATATTTGTTGAGATCGGAATGGGGCAAATGGATCATTGTGAGAATGACTTTGAAGCAGATATGCTGAAAGATACTGCGGATTATTATTCTCGAAAGGCTTCAAACTGGATCTTAGAAGATTCCTGTCCAGATTATATGTTGAAAGTAAACATCTATTCATTTTTTTTTTCTTGTTAAGGTCAGATATATTTGTTTGATAATCCTATATAATTTCTAAAAAATCCTTTTGTAACTCTAGGTTGAGGAGTGTTTGAAATGAGAGAATGATAGGGTTGCTCATTACCTACATTCTAGTAGCGAGCTAAAGTTGCTTAAGGTTTGTTCTTCCTCTTGTAAAGTCATACTAAATTTCTTTCTACCCAATAATAATTAGTCTTTTAATGGTTATTTCTTTTATTTATTTATTTATTTTCAGGCCAATTTTGAAGATATGCACTTTCGCTGTTATAATTATGGGTAATTTTGTCTTCCTATAGAAAGTTCAACATGAATTGTTGTCCGTTTATGCAACCCAATTGCTCGAGCAGGAGCACTCTGGATGTCATGCATTGCTTAGGGATGACAAGGTAGTCATTTGGACCATTTTTTTTTATCAGACTTGGACAATGTTATTATTCAAGCCTTCTTGCTGTTATTTCAGTTGCAATTAACTAAAGTTTATTAACATTTTTTTCCTGTTCTCTTGTAGATAGAGGATTTATCAAGGATGTATAGGCTCTTTTCCAAAATACCTGGAGGTTTAAATCCGGTTTCTAGTATATTTAAACAGGTTTTGGTCTTTAACTTGCAGTACATTGTTCTGTAAAGAATGTAGCATTGTGCCTCTGGTATTATTTGTTTCTTCCCCTTGTTTATTTTGAAGTTTGGCTGGGTTTTTCTTTATGCAGCATGTTACTGCTGAAGGTACAGCATTGGTTAAACAAGCGGAAGATGCAGCCAGCAATAAGAAGGTGATGTAATCTTGATTGTGTTATTTCAGATCCCATAGTCTTTGTGCAATTTGTCTTCTGAGGAGGTGCATTTCACAAGGCTCATGATTGATCTGCCATTACATTGGACTTGGTTAACAAGTTATATACTCTTTTTTTTTTTTTGGAAGGAAATTAAATTTGGATTTTAATTAAATGAATGGCAATGTACAAAATTTAGCACTACATTTGACTTTGGGGGTACAAATAATTGTTTGATGTGGTGGCATCATTAACCAAGGTTGTTCACTTAAAATTTTTCTTTCTTTTCCTTTTTTTTATTTTATTTCCCCTTTTCTGGGTGGAAAGAACATATCTACTCTTATATATGTCTTAGTGATAATCTTTTCTAATTTTATTTCTGGTTCTAATGCTAAGAAGTGTCCTGGTACAGGCAGATAAGAAAGATGTGGTTGGTTTGCAGGAACAGGTAATGTCAAATTCTTATAGTACTTCACTTCTAGGATTTGTTAATGGATTCTTGGTATGGGAACTGACTAACCTGTGGGGCCTTCAGGTTTTTTGTTAGAAAAGTTATCGAGCTTCATGACAAGTACATGGCGTACGTAAATAACTGTTTTATGAACCATACTCTTTTCCACAAGGTTTGTATTAAACAATTGCTGCATAGTCGTGGTTTCCTTCCTATTATTCATGTATTAAAATCTCCTTTGTTTGCCTTAGGCGCTCAAAGAGGCTTTTGAAGTCTTCTGTAACAAAGGTGTTGGTGGAAGCTCGAGTGTAGAACTACTAGCCACATTTTGTGATAATATTCTTAAGAAAGGTGGGAGTGAGAAATTGGGTGATGAAACCATTGAGGAAACACTTGAGAAGGTATGCTTCTATCTTTCATAGCATTTGCTTTGACTTATTGTTGAGAATGAGATACAAACAGTTGCAATTGGATTTCTTTTTATTCTACAGGTAGTAAAGCTCCTTACTTATATTAGTGATAAGGATCTGTTCACTGAATTCTACCGGTAATTTTATTTAATTTTTTGTTGGTTTTCAAGTGATTGCAGAATATTGTGATTCGATGATTCATAGATACTTATTTTCTGTTGCAATGACTGGCAGAAAAAAGCTTGCTCGACGCTTACTTTTTGACAAGAGTGCCAATGATGAGCAGGAGAGAAGTATCCTGACAAAGCTGAAGCAGCAGTGTGGTGGTCAGTTCACATCAAAGATTGAGGGAATGGTGAGTTGTCTACAACCTGTATTAATTTGCAAGCCATGCTTTAATGTAGTTTTGGGATACTGGCAGAAATAATTGTCTTCTTGCTTTGCTGTTTTCCAGGTGACAGATTTGACTTTGGCAAGGAAAAATCAAACTAACTTTGAAGAGTACCTCAAAACCAATCCAGATGCAAGTCCTGGGATTGACCTGACTGTTACTGTCCTAACTACTGGCTTTTGGCCTGGTTACAAGTCTTTTGACCTCAACCTCCCAGCAGAAATGGTAATGCTTGTAGATTTTTATTCGCTCATAGATTGAAATTTTGAAATTGTTTCTTTTAATGTGAATTTATGTCATATGCTGTGTTTCTGAACATTCCCATTGACGTCATTCTATTTATTCACTTCTGCTCTAGGTTAAGTGTGTGCAAGTTTTCAGAGAATTCTATCAAACAAAAACAAAACACAGAAAACTTACATGGATTTATTCATTGGGTACTTGTAACCTCAATGGAAAATTTGAACCCAAAACTATGGAGCTCATTGTGACAACCTACCAGGTATTTTGTTGAAGAAACTTATTTTAATCTAATACATGGATTTATGATTCTTAACGCAGAGGTTTGAGCTTTAGCATTTCATCCATACAGGCTTTTGTGCTGCTGCTTTTTAATGCCTCAGATAGATTGAGTTACAGGAAATCATGACTCAATTAAACTTGACAGATGATGATGTTGTTAGGTTGCTCCATTCTCTTTCATGTGTAGTATAAGATTCTTAACAAAGAACCAAACAACAAAACAATCTCTCCAACAGATCCATATTAGTGTGCTTTCTATTCCTTTTTAATTTTTTTGGGGAAATTACACTTCTTGACCATTTTGATTTTAATTGATGTATTCAAAATCTGAATTGTTTCTATTCTTAGGTATGCAATGCATTGTTTTTTATTTTTAATTTTGTTTTCAAGCTTAGTTTATTTATTATTTTAATAAACATCAATTTTAGTTCTTGATAATTATTTGACAGGTATTTTTTTTTGTTCAACCATATTAAATTTGCTCTAAACCTAAATTTCCTTCTAACTTTGTATTCTATTGTCCTTTAAATTTGACTTTAATTTTGGGAAGTTGTTTGTTGCAGGGTATACTGTCAGATGTTTTGAAATGCCTTGGTGACAATAACAAACATATGAGAGAAAGCACTCTGACTACTTTAGATGCTTGGCTTGCTGCTGTTCATCTCGAGAAATAGTTATGTTTCAAATTGTTATGCTAGATGTGACTTGTGAATGAAAACTTAGAATAGTTGTATTGTGTCGAATGTTAATGAATTATGTATTGTGTCGAATGTTAATGATTCAGTTAATTTGAATGATGCTTTAAAATTATAGGTTTATTATGGATTGAATGAATTATTAGGAATTGCAGGTGTCTTGTTTTCCTGCTTTGGCGACCAATTTATTAGTCGCGACTAATAAATAATATTTTTTTCGTAAAAAAAGACAATTGCCGACCAAGAGTTTTGGTCGCAAAAAATACATTTATTGCCGACCAAAACAGTTCTTGGTCGTGGAAACTCACTTTTGCCGACCAAAAGTTTTGGTCGTGAAAAGTAACAAATGCTGACCAAACCTTTTGGTCGCGGAATGTCACAATTGGCGACCAAACTTTTTGGTCGCGGAATGTCACGATTGGCGACCAAAATTTTTTTGGTCGCGGAATGTCACGATTGGCGACCAAACTTTTTTGGTCGCGGAATGTCATAATTGGCGACCAAACTTTTTGGTCGGGAAAATATCACTTTTCGCGACCAAAGTGTTTCAGCGACTAAATGAATTAGTCGCGGTAATGATATATTTCGCGACCAAAAATTTAGTCGGCAAATCCGACTTTTCCTGACCAACCAAAATTTTGGTCGCGAATTACTTTTGCCGACCCTCAATTGGCGACCAAAGTAGCGACCAAAAAAATTGGTCGCGAATAATTTTTGCCGACCAAAAATGGGCTTTTAGCGACCAATTTTTTGGTCGGCAAAAGTGTTAATTCTTGTAGTGAACCCAAATTTACCTTTTTGGTGTTTAGGAACATGGTAAATGTAATTAATGTTTCTAATATTTTGAATATTTGAATGTGTGGCTTATTAGAGATCAGTATGGAAAATGAAGATGAAACTCTTGCCTTAGTGAAAGCAACGGAGAAGGCTCTTCAGGTGAGCGGCAAGGACCCTAAATCTATAATCAAGGGAACAACTAAATCTGGGGCAGAGTATCTTGCATCTCGGTCTTATCACGGTCTTGACATTTAAAGCCACAGTTCCTTGCTGGAGCCCTTTTTAATTGGTAGAACCGAGAATGCTTCAGGGTATGAGGATGAGAAAAGCAAGCAAGAGAGCTTGTCATGACTCTACCAGTTAAAACTCTGTGTGTGTGTGCGCGCGCACGCGCGCGCGTGTGTGTGAGAGAGAGAGCGAGAGATACATTAGGGAAAATATATGCCCACAAGTAAATCATTCAATGGGAATAGAAACTAATGCGGAAAAATTAATTCAAAAGCAACACGAGAATTTTATGTGGTTCTCCCAATGTAAGGTATGTCCACGGGATCGAAATGCGATTCCACTATCAACGAAATAGTTTCCAAACAATTACAAACGAGACACGAATGGTCTCACAAAACCACCCTTAGGTGAATTCCAAATAATCAGAAATAAACAAGAGAAAAGGCCTCACCAAATAGATGAACCAAAATCTTTAGAACCAGAATTGTAGAAGACCCAAAATCTGAATCAAACTAGCATCGAATCAAAGATTCTATGGTTCAAAAACAAATCCTTGGAAATCGAATCCACACAGCAACCATTCTCTCACAGAAAAAAGGTTACACCCGAAGCACTGTCTTCCATAAAACCAATTCGCTGCCATTACGCCCTCTGATTTTCCAAGGACTAAAACAATATATATATATATATATATATTATTGAATCTTAGGTTTTGTAATCAAACCCTAATTGTTACCAAATTGAATTAGGTCTCTCAAAATTAGATATAATATATATAAAATATATTATACTTAAACCAAACCAAACCAAATTAGAATTCTTTAACCAAAACCAATTGGGTTCCAAACTCCACTAAGGAAGCATACCCAACAATTCTCCCCCCACCGACTTAGGTGGAGAGATCAACCATACCTGCCAAAGTTCGACACTTCAAATGTTTATCCCTCGACAAAGTCTTAGTCAACATATCTGAAATATTATCATC
Organism: Camellia sinensis; assembly: GCF_004153795.1. Taxonomy (NCBI): domain Eukaryota; kingdom Viridiplantae; phylum Streptophyta; class Magnoliopsida; order Ericales; family Theaceae; genus Camellia; species Camellia sinensis. The sequence continues at coordinate 44,489 of NW_021029595.1, read as the reverse complement.
CGTGTGAACCTTTTCGAGTTATAACAATTTTGAATCTAACACATCACGAATCCAATGGTATCTCACATCAATGTGTTTCGATCTCGAATAAAAAGTAGAATTTTACTCAAGTGAATAGCACTTTGACTATCACAATAAAGCACATATTTTTCTTGTTTCAAACCCAACTCTTACAAAAATTTCTTCAACCATAACTCTTCTTTGCAAGCTTCTGTAATGGCAATAAATTCAGCTTCGGTAGTTGAGAGAGCAACACATTTTTGTAATTTAGATTACCATGCCATAGCTCCCCCTGCAAAAGTCATCAAATACCCCGAAGTAGATTTTCTAGAATCAACATCACCAGCCATGTTAGAATTTGTGAACCCATCAAGCATCGGCTTACCATCCCCAAAACACAAGCACACCTTCGAAGTCCCTCAAAGATATCTTAAAATCCATTTTACCGCTACCAATGTTCTTTACCCGAATTAGAGAGAAACCGACTCACCACACCAACGGCGTGAGCAATATCCGGCCTTGTACAAACCATGGTGTACATCAAAGAACCAACTACTGAAGCATAAGGAATTTTCTGCATCTCTTCCTTGTTTTTCTCACTTGTAAGACATTGATTCGAACTAAGCTTGAAGTGACCCGCAAGTGGACAACCAACCGGCTTTGCTTTATCCATGTTGAACCTCTCAAGAACTTTCTCAATGTAGCTTTCTTGAGACAACCAAATCAGCCCCTCTTTGCGATCACGAACAATTTTCATACCAAGTATTTGCTTTGCCAGTCCCAAATCTTTCATAGCAAAAGATTTACTCAACTTTAACTTCTACTTGTTAATCATGGTAGAATCTTGACCCACAATTAACATGTCATCAACATAAAGCAAAAGAATAATAAACTTGCCATTCAAAAAATTTTTCACAAACACACAATGATCCGAAGTGGTTTTACAAAATCATTATTCATCATGAAAGAGTCAAATTTTTTGTACCATTGCCGCGGAGCTTGCTTGAGACCATACAAACTTTTCTTCAATTTGCAAACAAATTTCCCTTTTCCTTTTTCCACAAAACCTTCTGGTTGCTCCATGTAAATTTCTTCTTCAAGGTCACCATGAAGAAATGTGGTCTTCACATCAAGTTGCTCAATTTCAAGGTTCATACTTGCAGCCATGCCAAGTACAACCCGAATGGAAGACAACTTCACAACCGGCGAGAAAATCTCATCAAAGTCAATACCTTTCTTTTGCCCAAAGCCTTTCATAACAAGACGTGCTTTATACCTCAGATTCTTCCTATTATTCTTCAATTTGAAAACTCACTTATTTTTCAAAATTTTCCTCCCCTTTGGCAACTTCACTAAATCATAAGTGTGATTTTCAAGTAAGGAATTCATCTCCTCTTCCATGGCCTTTTTCCAATCACCTTTCTTTGCATGCTCAATTGCTTCTTGATAGCTCTCGGGCTCCCCTTGATCAGAAATCAACACAAACTCATTGGGAGGATACTTTCTCGAAGGTTGTCGGTCCCTTGTAGATTTCCTCAACTCAAGTTGTGGTGGCGGTTCTTGAGTTGGATGCTCTTCCTCAATTTCTGGCTCAACTTCATTAGGATTAGCATCATCCTCCACATCTTCAATAGGTGGCTGCACATCTCCCCCATTTTCATCATCAACTGAAGATGAAGGAGATGGATCCATGTCGATGAGATCACTAGTTTTTGGCTCCGGTTGATCACCTTTGCCAAAGTCTTCAATTGTTTGGTCTTCAAGAAACACAACATCACGGCTTCGAATGACTTTCTTGTCGACCAGATCCCACAATATATACCTGAATTCATCACCACCATAGCCAATAAAAATACATTGTTTTGACTTACTATCAAGTTTGGATCTCTTATCCTTTGGAATGTGAACAAAAACTCGGCAACCAAACACTCTCAAGTGCTCATAAGACACATCTTTACCGGTCCAAACTCTTTCTGGAACATCACCATTCAACGGATAGGAAGGAGACAAATCGATCATGTCAACCGCTGTCCTCATTGCCTCACCCCAAAAGGATCTTGGCAATTTAACTTGTGAAAGAAAACACCTTGTTCTTTCCACAATGGTGCAGTTTATCCTCTCGGCAACGCCATTTTGTTGAGGAGTCTTCTTAGCTGTTTTTTGGTGCCGAACACCTTGGCTGCGGCAATACTCATCAAATGGCCCAATGTATTCACCACCATTTGTCTGATCGGATGCACTTCAATTTCTGCCATGTTTCTCTTTCAACCATGGCCTGAAAATGCTTAAATACTTCTAGAACTTGATCTTTAGTTTTTAGTAAAAAAGCCCAAACTTTCCTTGAATAATCATCAATGAAAGTAACAAAACAAAGTGCACCACTATGTGTTCTAACTTTCAAATGACCACAAACATCCGAATGAATCAACTCCAAAACATTTTCTTTTCTAGAAGTAACATTCTTCTTAAAAGAAATTCTATGTTGTTTACCCGCCAAACAATGAACACAAATTTTAAGATGTGTACCTTTCAAACCGGGTAGAAGCTCTTTCTTGAACAAAACTCTTTCTTGAACAAAACTTGTAGCCCTTTTTCACTCATATGGCCAAGCCGTTTGTACCACAATTTGGTAGAAGTATCATCTTCAAGTGCATTGACAACACCTTTACAAATTTTTCCTTGCATCGAATAAAGTGTATGAGTCTTCTTGCACTTAGCCACCACCAAAGAACCCTTTATGAGCTTCCATATTCCATTACCAAATTTGTTGTTGAAGCCTTCATCATGTAGCTTCCCAGTAGAGATCAAATTGAGGCGAATGTCGGGAACATGCCTTACATCTTTAAGCAATAACTTGCAGCCTAAATTTGTTTCTAAGCAAACATCACCTATGCCAATAATCGTGGACAAACCTTCATTACCCATTCGAACAGAACCATAATCTCTTTTGGTGTAGGTAATGAAGAAATCAACTCGAGAAGTCACATGAAAAGAAGCACCAGAATCAATCACCCAATTGCTCTCTTGGCCCACAAAATTGATACAATCATCTTCACAAATGACCATAAGATCACCATTGGTAGTAACGATGTTGTGTCTTCTTGCTTCTTATCCACACTTTTGTCACGCCTTTTCTCCTTGTTCTTGAGCTTTCGGCATTCTCGCTTCATGTGCCCTTTCTCATGGCAATAATAGCACTCAATGTCTTTCTTTGAAAAAGAACCATCTTTTGATTTATCACGGCTTTGATCACGACCATGAGGAGTCTTACTCCTCCCCCTTGTTTTACTTCGGCCTCTCACAACAAATGCTTCTGAATGAGAGGAACCTGCTGATTTTTTTCTAGTTTCTTCATTCAACAGGCTACTAGTGACTTGGCCCATTGTAACAACTCTATTGGGCGCTGAATTACTAACGGTCACAACCAAAGTCTCCCAACTTTCGGGCAAAGAACTAAGTAGCATCAAAGCCTGCAACTCATCATCAAAAACAATTTTCATAGAAGCAAGTTGGTTAACAATACTCTTTATTTTATTCAGATGTTCCGGAATAGGACTGCCCTCTTTATATTTTAAATTAACCAACTTACGAAACAGAAAAGCTTTATTTGTGGCTGATTCCCTCTCATAAAGGCCTTCTAATTTTTTCCATAAATCATGTGCTGAAATTTCAGTAGCAACATGATGAAACACACTATTATCAATCCATTGACGAATAACACCAACGGTTTTTCGATTAAGCCTATTCCATTCATCATCTTTCATACCCTCAGGTTTGCCACTATCACCCTCAATGGGTCTATACAAATATTTACAAAATAACAGGTCCTCCATTTTAGTTTTCTAAGTTACCCAATTGTTTCCATTGAAGCTAGACATATGACCCACATTCCCCTCCATTGATTTATACAAATAAATAAACTCAAATAAACTGTAAGCTCTGATACCAATTGTTAGGGAAAATATATGATTCCCCACAAGTAAATCAATTAATGTGAATAGAAACTAATGCGGAAAAATTAATTCAAAAGCAACACGAGAATTTTACGTGGTTCCCTCAATGTAAAGTATGTCCACGGGATCGAAATCCGATTCCACTATCAACCAAATAGTTTCAAACGATTACAAACGAGACACTAATGGTCTCACAAAACACCCTTAGGTGAATTCCAAATAATCACAAATAAACAAAGAGGAAAGACCTCACCAAATAGAAGAACCAAAATCTTCAGAACCAGAGTTGTAGAAGACCCAAAACAATAAACCCAGCACTAACCGAAGATGCCCCAAACCAAGCTTCAATAACTGAAATTGAACCAATCTGCCAAGCTTCGGCACTGTTACCGAAGTAGTGCAATAGTATGGCATATAGCAGCCGCCGTCCTTTCTTTTGTGTTCAAACAAAATAATATATATATTGGATATATATATTATTAAATCTTAGGTTTTGGAATCAAACCCTAATTGTATCTTAATTGAATTAGGTCTCCACAAATATAATATATAAAAATATATTATACCTAAACCAAGCCAAATTGAAACTCTTTTAATAAATCAATTGGGTCCCACACTCCAATAAGGAGGTATACCCAACAAT
>NW_021029595.1:0-39868 GCF_004153795.1 Camellia sinensis | reverse complement strand
TCAACTTATCTTCTCTCTCGTAAAACTAACGGTCGACGTCATTCAAGCCGCGACACCATCAATGTGGACACGGTCGACGCGACGGTTGTACATCACCCGATAGCAGGAAGTCTGTGTCAACGACACCATGCCTTATGAGGAATGACGTGTTTAAATTTTCAAAGCTGATGGTTTCTGTAAAATACTGAGATTGTGGTAAAACATGGTGATTAGGGCTTGCAGCGGATGGTCGGTTATTGCCCAAGAGAAGATGTGAGAGATCAGATTAAAGCTTAGAGAGAGCCAGAGAGGGAGTAGAAATTTGAAGATAGAGAGAGGAATGGTTTTGCGGTCTGTCAAGCTGTATTGGAGGAGAGAAGAGAAAGAGGGATTTTATTTATTAGACAAGAAGAGAATAAAGAAGTGAACCCCCCTCCCTTCCTCCGCGAATGGACAACGCAAGTACCATTGTGCCATTTTGAGCTTTCCTCCGGAAGCGCACCCCGACTAGAGGCGTGCAAGGACCCAGATGCCGAGTGTCTAACATGATCAACTACCTGTGCGAAATAAAACACTTAATATATATATATATATATATCATATAACTATTATAAAAATATTATTAATGCCTCCAAGGATTACAAAATATCATATCTACATTGACCTGAGAATATTCCCTCAGCCAAATTTGGGATGAATGCTTCTTTGTGGAAGAATTCCACGCGATATTCTATCGGTATACATATTTTTCTCCTCCTCTGTGTGTCTCTCTTCTTTGTGGGTCAAGACCGTTCTTCTCTTCTCGTGTGTCTCTCTTCGGGTGGGTCAGACAGTTTGTCTAGCCTTTCACTTTTTTTTTTTTAGAGGGTCACGTTCTTATTTAAATCCCACTATTAAAGAATTCCCATCCGGATGGAGGGTTCGCTTTTGATTTTTAGTTATTTTTAGCTTGAGGGTGACAAGAATCTCGTTTTAGGATGTATATTTTAAACTTTTAATTTTATGATGAGAAAAAAATAAAAATAATTATTATTTCAATATGACAATTTTTATCTTCTTAATTTTTTAATTATTTTTATCTTTTTTTTTAAATAACTTATTTTACGCTCCTGTAGTAAATAACCAAACGAGTGCTGAAGTCTGAGATTGATGACAAAAGGCCAGTTTGGAAAGATTGTTGGAACTAATCTTTAACTTGTTAAAATACAAAAATAAAAAATATCACATTCAAATCATAATTATTTCAGTTTTCTTTTACTTTTTACTATTAAAAATTACGAAAAAACTAAAAAATTTATTCCAAATGAAACCTAATTTAAACAAACAAAAATAGCTAAAGAACAAATATAAAAATTTACCTTAGAATTCAAACTAAAAAAATAAATCATTCTAAATAGAAGTCATAGTAGAGTAGTCTAGTTTGGCAAATTGGGTTCATTGTGACTCACCTGTTATTATTGTTATGATTGGGCGTCAAAATTGTGTAGATCAGCCATTTTTTCATATAGAATTGTAGGAAGACAATTTTACACTTTCAAGTGATAAGTGCCGCATGTGCAGTAAAATCTCGGGTACGGACGACAAATAAATCCCACTCGATATCACGTAGACCCATATGTGACTATTCCAATAAGCATTATATAATTTATGCGTAGAAAATCACCAATTTTTTTTTAGATTTAGTGAGAGACAAGGATGATACTTAATGTATTTGTGGCTTTTTATTGTAATAAGTGGTTGATGTTACAGAATTAATAAGGCCCGAGAAAGTTGACTTACCGATATAATTTTAATAGAGTGTCACATATGTTCAAATCTAAAGTGAATCTAATTTTTTAACCAAAATAGTCAAATGTTTCTTTTTTTATTTTTATAGGTGAAAATTGCAATGCCAAAGGTAAGTTTTCAAAAAAAATTAACCAAACAAACATACAATTAAAGTGACAAACTTTTTATGTTTTTTACAATTTTTTTTTTTTATCTTATCACTGTATAACCTTTAATTTCTTATTTTTTGTTGAATGCCTTGCGGTAGTTTCATAGAACAATCAATCAACCTTTGTGGGCCCCATTCACTGTAGTGCTCGTTAATCATTGCTGAAAGTTGTAGAAATCATTGTCACACTTAAACTTTCAAACTTTAGTGGAAGCAACCGCGTGACTTTAAAATATATTTGTCTGGGTGAGGTTTCTTCTTAAATAATATATTTAGATATATTTTAAATTACATATAAAAAGTGAAATAAAATGCTACCAAAATAATGGCCTCATTTGAGAAGTTTGGCTATATTTAATAAGGTTATTTTAGTTAATTATACTATTTTAATAAAGCATTTATAATATTGTATTTGGATGAGAGTTATATTTTTTTTATAATTAAATGTCGCACTATTTGTGAGAGAAAAAAGTAAAATAATTATAGTTTTGATACGACCTATTTTATCTATGATTCATTAGCTAAGTACAATTAAGTATGATATTTTTGGGTGTAGTAAATTTAGCCCAAAAAAACTAAAAAAAAGAATCTATTTACTAAAAATAAATGTTATATATCTTCCATAAAAAGTTTCTTCGTTCCCAAATTAAATTAATAGCGTTTGTTTGTTAAAACAAAAAATGTAAATAACAACTTGATAAACTCTTTTTGTAGTCTTGTATATTATTCTCCCCCACAAAAAAAAAAAAAAGAAAAAAAAAAAGGTGAGTGAGAAAGCAGAAAGAGAAAATAGGTAGTTGTTGAAAGGTGACTGAAGGGTAACAGGTACTAGTCCTACTCTTTCATGCTTAATTTCTCACAGGAAAACGAATAGAATAAGCTGGACGAAACAAACCTGTTTAAACCTGCAGACAAAACAAGAGAGAGAGAGCAAAAAGAAAATAATGTGGATTCTTATTCTGCATGTTAGGAAGCAAGTCTGCTCTGCGTCTGCTCTGTGCAGCTGGATGCTGGTGAGTTATTGTATGTTGCTCATACAAGGCCTCAGTAACCCAAGTCTGCTACTGCCCTGTTGTTGTAATGATTGCTGGTTAGGGACATATTTAGGGTTGCTTAATAATTCAAATCAAAGCCCCTTTCTTCCGAGCCATAGGTCCAAAGCAACTTTTAAGGATTCTGAGTTAAGAGAGAACATATGCCATTTTGTGGTTTGTTATATAATATGTATTAGATAGACGGATAGTATGGATTTTAGATTGTGATTGAATGGAACTAACCGACTTTGCGTCTATTTTGGGGTTTCACATTTAGTGTTGAGTTTAATGGATCCGGTTCGCGGTTCTTTTATGTTTGTTAATATATTCATAATATAACCAAGCTAGCCATATAGTGTACCCTAAATTCTTCCACCTCTAGGCCAAGACTTTACACTCTATAGTTCATCTCTTTTCAACTTTCCATCTAATAAATTATGAATTTGTGTATTAATTGATTTTTGCTTCCCAAATAGGCTAATGAAATGAATATATTTGTAATTGAAATATCTTCCTATTCGCACTCAATGAAGATTTATGCTTGATAATTTTCCCTTCAGAACTCTTGATTGCTCGCGAGGTATTTGTTAAAATTATCCAAACTATGTGTAGCTTTGTAATTGTTTCTCTAATAATGTAGAGCGCCAATATGTGTTGAGTATGTTCTATAACATTGCTTCTAAAAATTTGAAATTTCTAAAAATGCCAGCACTGCACACTAGTGATCTTCTTTGATCCTCAATCTTGCTCTCAAGCTGTTCTACAAAATAAATCTAATTAGATGGATATGAGGATAAATTAAGAATTGGCAAGATCCACTACGACCAAAATAAGGAATAAATCAAATTTGAGTTTGATCTTGATCATTGTTGTCACCACCTTTAGTTAGCAAAAGACCTTTCCCGCCTATTAACTTTTATCTCCTGAATCATCATTTTCTTAACTGTTGGCATATCAAGGATAGTGGTGCTAGAAGGCCTGTCTTATTTTGCTCCAATGTGTAGTTAGTCTTGTCGTAAACCATTGGAACTTGAGCTTGCGTAAAGCAAGTGCTAAACCAACTGCATGTCGAGAGACTAGTAGACTCGAAGAGGCCTTTAGACATTGACACAAAACAACTGATCAGTTGGGCTTTGAGAATTTTATCGACACGAATAAGAAGCTCTCAAATTATGTTGATAATCCCGAACAGAGCCTATTTTGCTTTAGCTTTGTGAGATCCCCAAAGCAAGTCATCATAAATTTATCGTACCCTATACCTTGAGTGAAGGCTTTCTTTTAGCTCCTCCATGTCACAATACCTTTTCAACCTTTCATTAGTTAGTTTTTTTTTTTTTTTAAAAAAAAAGAAAATATGAAGAACATTATTATTATATCAATAACCTAATAACAGAGTTCAGACATTTTACAAAAACATTTAGCTAGTACACAAGATGTGAACCTTCCTAAGTATTAAGACTTCCTAATATTAAGATCTAATTAAGTTATGCTAAGTTCCTAATGTCTCAGTACAAAAAATTCACTAGGACTTCTTATCTTGTAGAGCATCCACACCATCACTTTGACACTTATGTTAGAAATCCTTCCTCACTATTATTGTTTTTTTTTTTTTTTTTGGCCAAAAGAAAATTTTATTGATGTAAATAGAGAAATACAAGATATAGTACTGGATCTTTGTAGTGCCCGAATTATTTTATTGGGTTGTTTGCTTTAAGATTGATATTGGTGCAGCATAAATTTTTTCAGCAGCCTTTGGGTTGTTTTTAATTTTTTCACTATCTCTCTATATCTCCCTCTCTCTCTACATTTGGGTGTGTTAGAGTGTTCAAAGCCCCTTGTTCTTGGCCTATTTGCGCTACACCCTATAGCACCACACCACCACTCCATTCCAGCAGCTTGGAGGGCCTTCTCAGAGGCTAGGAGGCAGCTTTTCTTGGTCCAAGAGGTAGCAAAGGATTGGTCTTCAAGGGTGAGTTGATTTCTCCCTCTTTCCAGCTCATTTTTGCAAGTTTTCTTAGCCATTTTTTCTTGCTGTTTTGAGCTCCGACCAAAACTGAAACTACCCTTTATTTGAGCTTTACTTCATGTTTCATTAAGGGAATTTTGTCATTTGAGGTCCCCATCTTGCACTTCCTTCTTTATCTCTCCTTTAGGCCCTAATCTTGCATGTTATTTTTGGCCTATGTGTAATCTTTTTTGGGGAATGTCATAAACTGTAAGTGAGCTTGTTTTGAGCCCTTCTTCAACGTTGAAGAAGGGCTCAAAATAAGCTTACTTCCAGTTTACGTCATGCTTCGAAATAGATCACGCACAGGACAAAAATACTATGCAAGATTATGGCATACAAGGGGGATAAAGAAGGAGGTGCAATATGGGGACCTCAAATGACAAAATTCCCTTAATGAAACATGAAGTAAAGCTCAAATAAAGGGTAGTTTCAGTTTTGGTCGGAGCTCAAAACAGCAAGCAAAAATGGCTAAGAAAACTGGCAAAAATGAGCTAGAAAGAGGGAGAAATCAACTCACCCTTGAAGACCAATCCTTTGCTACCTCTTGGTCCAAGAAAAGCTGCCTCCTAGCCTCTGAGAAGGCCCTCCAAGCTGCTGGAATGGAGTGGTGGTGTGGTGCTATAGGGTGTAGTGCAAATAGGCCAAGAACAAGGGTCTTTGAACACTCTAACACCCCCAAAATGTAGAGAGAGAGGGAGATATAGAGAGAGAGTGTATATATATCAGATATATATGCCCTAGGTCTGGTTTTTGTTCAACCAAAACAATGGAGGAGGATGGCTTCCTTTTATAGAGCAAGGAAAATGACATAAAGCTTCTCAAAGAAGCTATACAAAAGGGTCAAAGGGACCAAGCTTTGAAGAGAAGCTAATGCAAAGGTGCAAGCTTCTTGAGGAAGCCAAGACAAGGGGTCAGAGCTTCCTCAAGAAGCTTTGAGCAAAGGGTGCAAAAAAAAGGGGTCAAAAGGTGTGCAAAGGGTGCAAAACAGCCACACACTTGCATGGGGAGCAGGGTCTGTGCATTCCAGCTGCCACAGCTGGCATCCATTCAATCTGCAGAATGCTCCGGAAGGTCGTCGGCTGGCAAAAAAGGTCGGTCGGCTACTTTAATCTGCCGGTCGGCAATCTCTTTGGCCGGTCGGCCATCTGTTTTGGCCAGTCGGCCATCTATTTGGTCGATCGGCAGGAAAAATCTGCTCTGCAGGTCCAACTTCAAACGGGCATAACTTCTTCATATGAACTCCTTTTTAGGTCAATCTGGTGTCCAAATTGAAGCCCCGGAAGTAAGCTTTCCAATGGCACCAGCCTTGCATCAAAATTCCAACTTAAGATTAACTCCAAGTGTATAGACTGATAAGCTTGATTTAGCGAGGACTGCCCGTCCCTCTCCTAGCGATACTTGCCTATTTTCTTCTCCAACTTGGTTTCTCCCCTCTTCTCCTCTTTTTTTCAACTTCAAACCCCTAAGCAAGGTGTTTTGAAAGATTTTTCAAAGATTTCATCTCTCTTTCATTCATTTCCACCTTGTCCTTGCTCGGTTTATCGAAAAGCGTATTTTTTTGACAAAATGTGAGCCTCGGAACATCGTAGAAATTTTATTTCAAAAATGTTTCGAAAGAGAGGGTTTTAAGGTCTAAAAACCATTCAAAATAGCTTTGGTCTAAAATGGGGTGTGAAGTTGGGATTTGTCTCTCTTCTTGTTGAAGAAACTGAACCTTTGCCCTGCACACCTTTCTCTACCAAGTAAACCATCAGTAACGCCCAAGTCTTATGGGCTGTCAAAAATGGGGTGTCTACACCCTACTGTCGTGATTGAGTCGATCTGATAGGGGCCGCTCCAATTAGGACCCAATTTTCCATCAGCCGGATTCCTGACAGCTGGAAGCACTTTCTTCAGGACCAACTCTCCTGGTGTATAGCGGCACAGCTGAACACGTTAATTATATGACTTAGCAAGCTGTTGCTGGTACCGTGCCATGGATGCAAGGGCATAGTCTCTTCGTTCTTCAATCAAAATCAAATCCAAGGCCAGCATCATGTCATTTCGGCCCATATCATAAACTTTTGATTTCAAGGTTGGGAGTCCAATCTCCAAGGGGATGATTGCCTTCGTTCCGAAGCACAAAGAGAATGGAGTCTCCCCAGTGGACCGACTTGGAGTAGTGCGATGAGCCCATAATACACTCAGCAATTCGTCGACCCATCTGCCTTTAGCTTTCTCCAGCCTCTTCTTGATGCCATTCAAAATAGATTTGTTGAAGGCTTCAGCTTGGCCATTACTCTGGGGATAAGTCGGGGTGGAAAAATAGGGCCGAATACCATACTTGCTACACAATTCTCGGTAGACACTGCAATTAAATTGGGAGCTGTTGTCTGAAATAAGTGCTCTCAGAATGCCGAATCGTGTTATGATATTTCTCCATACAAAATGCTTCGCATCAGTATCTCAAATGTGCTTTAGTGCCTCCACTTCCACCCATTTCATGAAATAATCTGTTGCGACAATCAAAAATCTCTTGTTGCCCGGGGCGCGATGCAATGGTCCGACGATGTCAAGTCCCCATTGGGCGAATGGCTAAGGACTGGTTTTAGAGCTTAACTCTTCAGCAAGCAGATGGGTTAAGGGAGAAAACTTCTGGCACTGTTCATATTTTTTCACATAACATTTGGCATCAGCTCTAATTGTCAGCCAATAATACCCTTGTGTCACAGCTCGATGGGCTAAAGAGCGACCGCCAAAATGGGCACCACAGCTACCTTCATGTATTTTAGTCAGGAGTTCCTCGACTTTATCCGGATGAACACATTCTAGGTATGGGCCAGAATGGGATTTTTTGTAAAGCTTTCCTTGCGGATCCAAGTAGTATCGCAGGGCCTTGTTTCGCAGCTTGTGTGCTTCTTTCTTATCCGACGGGAGCTGTTTGGAAGATAGGAATGCAGCAATGCAGTCCATCCAACTCAGACCTGACTCTATGACATTGATCTGGACTTCCTCTGAATGGCCAATGCTCGGCTTAGGGATGAAACCCACTTCAATTGTCCATCTAATCTCTGAGTTAATGGCAGAGGCTAGGCAAGCCAGGGCGTCTGCAAGTGTGTTCTGATCACGGGTTATTTGGTTCAATTCATGATGATCAAATTTTGCCAGCAAGAAATTTGTCGTTTTCATGTAAGCGGCCATATGGTCGTTTTTGGCCGCGTACTCCCCCTTTAGTTGATTGATCACAAGTTTTGAATCACAAAATATAAGCAAATGCATAGCACCTAGGAGATGTGCAGTCTGCAAGCTGGTTAGCAGGGCTTCGTATTCGGCCTCATTGTTCGATGCGTCAAAGCCAAGTTTGACAGCCTGCTCAATTATTGTTCCATCAGGAGCCATGATCACTACTCCAGCTCCGCTGCCGCGTTGATTGGATGATCCATCATAGTGTAACTGCCAAATGTCCCCAACATAAGTTCTCCAGTTCGGTTTAGGTTGAATTTGATCAAACTTCAAGCCGGCAAGACCCCCAGTGAATTCGGCCACAAAGTTGGCCAGAACTTGCCCCTTGATTGAGGTTATAGGCAGGAACTGAATATCGTATTGGCCGAGTTCAAGAGCCCACTTTGAAACGCGCCCTGATGCTTCTGCACTCCAGAGTACTGCCAGGAAGGGGTAGTCTGTTAGTACCTCGATGGTATGCCCCTGAAAGTAATGCATCAATTTTCTTGCTGCCATGACGAGGGCTAGGATGAGTTTTTCCAACGGAAGGTAATGTGTTTCGGCGCCAACCATTGCCTTGCTCACATAATACACTGATCGTTGCTCCCTAAGCTCTTCCTTTAACAGTACGGCACTGACGACCCGATCAGAGACTGCCAGATATAAAATGAGCGGGTCACCTACCGAAGGTGTTGTCAAGAGTGGAACTGATCGGAGGTAGGTCTTCAAACCGTTGAAAGCGGCTTCGTACTCAGAGGTTCATTCAAAAGCCTTACCCTGCCGTAGGGTATGAAAGAATTGTCGGCAGCGATCTGTGGAATGACTGATGAACCTATTGAGTGCAGCGGCCATCCCCATCAACTTTTGAACCTCCTCCACCGATCGAGGGGAGCTGAGTTCCAAGATTGCTGTGATTTTCCTCGGGTTGGCTTCGATTCCTCGGTGGTTGACAATATAGCCAAGGAATTTGTCGGATCCGATCCCAAATGCACACTTGGAAGTGTTCAGCTTCATTTTGTACTTTCGTAAAATGCCGAATTTCTCCTCCAGATCGGCTAGATGAGTTTGCTCTTCTTTGGACTTGACCACCATATCGTCAATGTACACTTCCATAGTACGGCCGAGTTGCCCCTTGAACATGGCGGTGAGTAGTCTTTGGTAAGTTGCCCCTGCATTCTTCAGCCCAAAAGGCATAACCTTATAGCAATAGGTTCCTCTCGAGGTGAGGAATGCAGTTTTGTCGTGGTCCTCCGGATGCATGGCGATTTGATGGTAGCCTTTGTAGGCATTGAGGAAATTCATACGTTGATGACGCGCCGTGGCATCTACAAGTTGGTCCATTCTGGGGAGAGGAAAACAATCCTTGGGACAAACTTTATTTAAGTCCGTGAAATCCACACAAACATGCCAAGTCCCATTCTTCTTCTTGATAACCACAGTGTTCGACAGCCATGTAGGGTAGGTAACTTCCCGGATTGCCCAGGCATCGAGTAACCGGTCAACTTCCTCAACAACAATAGCAATGTGTTCTACGGCTGACCGCCGGCTTTTTTGAATAATTGGCTTGCATTTAGGGTCAACGTTTAAACGGTGCTGCGAAACAGACGAATCCACACCCAGCATCTCATTTAGTGTCCACGCAAATACATCAAGGTTGCCGAGCAAGAAGGAAATTAGCTGCTGCTTATCGGCTTCATTCAGGGAGTCGCCGACCATGAAGAACCTGTCTGGATTTCCATCAATTTCAACTCGATCAAGGGCTTCCGTGGCCTTTTCACTTGGGAGCCGCCCAACATCGTCAAGGCTCTCTCGATCCGGCACCTCAATAGAATTCACTTCCAACTTTTTTGGTGTCTTTGCAGCAAGGAGATAACATGTTTGTGCCGATTTTTGGGAGCCACAGATTTGCTCAATGCCGCGTTCTATTGGAAAGCGGAGCAGTTAATGATAGGTGCTTGGTACAGCCTACATGGTATGCAACCAAGTTCTCCCCATGATGAGATTATACGGCGAAGGCAGCTTGACGACTAAGAATTCCATATCCACTATTCGGGAGCTCGCTCGAATTGGTAGTGTGATTTTGCCCAACAGGTATTCTAGATTAGCGTTAAAGCCGAATAATGGATAAGGAGCCGGAGATAGGTCTAACTCAGCGAACTCAAGTTTGATGAAAGTCTTGTAATACATAACCTCTGAAGTACTCCCCTGGTCTGTGAGAGCGCGTTCAACGGTGAATCGGTTTACGCATAGTTCGATGACCAATGGATCAATGTGGGGGAGCGTTATGCCAATCAAATCAGAATCGTCAAAGGTAATATTTAGAACTTCATGGGGCCATTTGGCTGGTGTGATTTGTTTTTGGGGCCCTGGATGCGACTGAATTGCATGCCCGGCTGGGTCTGTTGGCAGGTTGTATATCATATGGATGATGCCAAGCGGAGGTGAATCCTGCCGTAGGGCAACTGTTTTGGTTAAGTTGTTCTTTCGAACGTGTTGCTGGAGCCGACCGTCTTGTACCAGCTCCTCAAGGTAGTCTTTCAAAGCATAGCAACTGTCGGTATCATGACCGTGATCTTTGTGATATTTGCACCGCCTATCCCGTCTCCTCGTGTCGAGAGGTCCCACCGTTTTTTATGGCCATTTGAAGAACGGAAGGTGTTGAACCTTAGCCATAACCACACTGATCGGCTCCGATAACTGCGTGTATTTCATGTCGGCGCGCCTCACACGCCTGCTATCCACTTGAAGCTGCTCATTAGCTCGATGTAGACATTGGTCATTTGATCGGTGTGAATCCCGTCTTCTATCTCGCGTAGCCCGATTCCGTGATTTAGGGCTCCATGGTGGTACAGCGTTTATCGGCGGCACGACTTCAGGCGGGACCGACTTAGTGGCTTTATGCCCGTCATTGGCTCGGGGGGCATCGTCTACTACTTTGCAGTATTCCTCAACTTTTTTCATCAATGACCAGACCGTTTTTGGGGGCCGTCTGGTCAAAGAACTGCGGAGGGCACTGTCTGGATGTAACCCCATCTTGAAGGCGGTAATGGCCATAGAGTCATTGCAGGCATCATCTACTAGATTAAAACATTCCCAATACCATGCTGAATACGCACGAATGGTTTTCCCCGGTTGAATTTGTATTTGCCCACAGAGATTCAGCTTGCTTCGGCTGAACCTCATTAGTGATGAACCTTGCCTTGAATGATTTTTGAAGTTGGTGGAAGCTCTTGATCGAAGCCGGCTCCAATTTATAATACCACCTAACAGCTAGTGGTCCCAAACTGCTCGAAAATAGTCGACACATGAGGGCCTCATCGTCTGCATGGAGCATCATAGCTTGCTTGTAATAGCGAATGTGATCGATGGGGTCTGATTTACCATCACACAAGGTGAATGACGGTGCTTTGAACTTTTTGGTTAGCACTGCCCTTGCAATCCGTCGTACAAAGGGGTCGTGCTGATCCTCTTCATCAGAATCATTTCGTCTTCGCTTCTTTCGTGCACGCGGACTTCCCTTAGAAGAACTGGAGATGTTGACTCGTTGTAGATCGCTTGAACTCACGCCACACGCCCCCCCCCCTTCGGAGAGGACGTGAAGTTGTGTTCTAGCTACTACAGCTCAGACTCCTATCACGGTTCTGTATCTAGTCTCACAAAGTGCAATGTAAGACTAATAAATCAACAAAGAGTCCAAATCTGGAAAATCATTTTGGAAAATTAATTTTAATCAAGAAGTGCCAAACATGGACTGCTCTGCCAGATTATAGAGTCGCCACCTAAATGTTTTATTTTGGGGAATTTAGGAAACCCTGACTCGTGCCTAAGGCCACGTGTCCGTCATCACCAAAGTTGCTTCGGCTCGGGAACTTGGGTACCAGGGGGGAAAGGTCATGAAATGAGCACCCCCGCTCGCCCGATCAAAGGATCGACCTCTACTAATCATGATATGTTATTTTGAAAACATATGTGTTCTTATTCCGATTATTAGCTAGCTTACTATGCGATGAGCACAACATACAAGTATAGACTAAATCACTCGATTTGGAACAAAACATCTCATGTTTGTTTTTTGAAAAGTGGTTTGAAGATGCTACTCACAAGTAGGCTAAAGTGCGGATTTGCCACCCTCATGTAGGCTTAAAACATGATGATTTGCCACTTCAAGTGCGCTTAAAACTCACATTTCGATGAATTGTTCCAATTCAAGCAATGAAGCCTTCATCCACAGGCATTCAAGCAGTTATAGCAGTTAAGCACATAGCCTCATGGCAAACATGCTACCATGGCAACACTCACACTCGTGCAAGGATGCTAAAGCATAAACACTTACAGTGTACTCCAAGCCAAAACAGAAGCTACTTAGTAATCAATGCATGATCCTAGCTATGCAAGATGCCTAATGCAACACATGCAAAATGCAACTAAATAGGCTCGGCTAGCTAAGATGGCATATGGATGCAATATTTGATAACATGCTATTAAACACGTATTCAAGTAAATGTATTGAAATGCAATGTAGTTTAAATGATGCGCCGAGCCCGGTGCATGCAAGACAAATGAATGATGCACGCATGCAAGCATATGGTATGCTAATCAAAGCGTGCCCTAAACTTACCATCGAAAGCGGTTAAGTAGAAGGGAGAAACAAATGGGGGTTGGAAGACATGCACACACGCACGCACCCTTATTACAATAATACGCCCTCTCGCAGGAGGGTCCAAATGAAATGAAAGCTAACTAGCTACGCTAATTAAGCTAACTATTACAAATTACTACACAGATCTATTAGCTAAGCACGTTAACTAATTAAGTATAAAACCAATGAATTAACTAGCTAAGCAAAGCAGTTAAAAGGCCTCGAGGGCGAGGGATGCATGCATGCACGGTCGCGTCCTCCCAGAAATCTACCGCCTTGCCTCAAGGTGCCTTTTTTGCACACCTTTAGACCTCTGAAAATTGTGCCAACTTCTAAGTTGATTCTGACCCATCTCAGGAACATGCTGAGGGATGATCGGCCAGAGATGGTGGCCATCGGCCAATAATGATGGCCGGTCGGCAGGCTTTGATGGTCGGTCGGCTTCTCTGGTGGCCGGTCGGCCACTGATTCCCTGAATCTCCTCCTTTTGCTGCAGCAGAGCACAAACAGAGGCATGGCAGTGTATTTGCAAGGAAATGTGTGTACCACCACACTCCTTCATTTCTCAAGCTCAAAGGAGTGCGGTACTCGACTCTCGGGCCACCAACCGAGCATCGCAATGCACGATGGCCAAGAAGCCAGGGTTGTACAAGTCAATGAATGCATAAATAACACACAAGACTCAAGAGGCCTCCACCCTATCATGCACAATCAAGGGCGACAGCAACCAAGAAATGTGACACGTTTCATCACTTCAAGTATGAAACGTCTCATATTTCTTGTGTTTGGATTAACATCCGATCCAAACACATGCAATGCAACTCAAACATGTTGTCTTGGCATGTTTTACTTGGTTCAATTTTGTTTACTCATTTTAACTTACCAATTAATCCTTTAATTGATTTGTCCAAATGTCATTGTCCTCTAATGGGAAAGATGGTCTAAACCACAAGTATCTTAAGCATGAAAGAAGCCTCATGCTTTTGGTTAGTAAAAGCCCTCAAGAGAAGGCTAAAACATTAGGCATGAGAGCCTCAATTCCATGCTCAAGCCAACAAGGGGCTCAAGACCTCTTTCAAAACAAATGAAGGAGTGAAGCATGGAGTGCAATGGCATAATTTTCAGCACTGAAATGACATGCTAAATGACTTAAAATCATGGAAATGATGCATACAAAACATGCTTGAAGTCAAAGGCATTGAAACTAGCAAAGAGCATAGCACTATAGGCATACAATACTAAGCCTAAATGACCAAACCAACCCTGGACAGAGGTTAAATATGCCAAAACAGTGGCTGAAATATACTAAGATCAAGGAACATAACACAAGGAAAATATGCACATTTGATGGCTCGCAAACAAGGCATGAAGACACAACTCTCAAACACATTGAAGGAGTGGAAAATGTGAGAGGGTGGTAATGACATATGCTCTGAAATTACATCCCAAATGATGCCATATCATGCACACATCACAACTATAGCATGCTAGTGGTCTTAAAACTCAAGATTAGTGAAGTCATTTACACTATAGCTATACAAAGCAAGCCTCAAAAGGCCAAGAACACTGAAAAAAGTCCTAAATCATGTCAAAATAATGCCAAAAACATGCATGGAGTATAGCCAAGACAAGCTAGAATGAAAGGCCAAAACACCAAGTACACTAGGCTAATGAGTGAGATTGCACTACAAGCACATGAAGCATGCAAGAGGTGACCAAACCAGCCCAAAATAGAGTTATATCAGGTCCTCAAAGTCACAAAAACATGCTTGAAAAGAGCTAACATAAGCCACAAAAAGATGCTACTTTATAGTGCTAACAAGGCATGGCATGGAGAGACAAGGAGAGGAGGCTATCCCCTCCCATTTGGGACCTCAAAACAATCTTTTTGTTAGTGAAAATCCCCTAGATTTCAGTGGTTAAAAGGCCAAAAAGTGGTTGTTTGAAAAGTTTTGAGAGATGGCTCAAAAGGCTTTACAAGCCAAGGAGCAAAAGGGAGGAAACACCCCCTAGCCAAACAAGGCTTAAACCATCATTCTAGAACCTCAAAATCAGAGTTTTTTATAGTTCAAAACCAGCCTCAAAATAGTCCAAAAAAATGGAAAAATGAGGGTAAAGCAAATGTGCAAAAACAAGCTTGAAAGGGGGAAAAGCTTACCCTTGAAGCACCTTGAAGCACAGCAGCAAAACCGGCCAAAATCTGAGCCAAAATTAGTCTTTTGGAGCTCAAACAAAGTCCCAAGCTACTTCAGCCCAAAGATGATCAACTTTGGTTAAGGGTCTCTTTGCAAACGTGTAAGAAATTCTCACTTCTAAGCCTAAATAAGAGGAGATAGAGAGAATTCTAGAGTGGGGTGAATTTGCTCACAAATCTTCTAGAGAGAGAGGATTCTAGAGTGAGAAGCTCCCAAATTTTCTCACCTTTCAATATGTTCTAACCTTGCAAAATATGAGATATAGCCTCCATATATAGCAAGAGCAAGAGCTTTGGTCGAAAATATTTGTATTGGGATAGCTGGAGCTTGTGTGGAATAGCTGGAGGAAAAAGATCTTCAAAAAAATTTGAGTTTGGGTCATTTCTGGGCGACTGGCCATCTTTTTGGCCGACCTGCTACTTTGTTGGCCGATCAGTCACTTCCAGTGGCCGACTGCAAATTTTGCTCTGTAGGTCCGACTTCAAATGGGTATAACTCCTTCATCTAGACTCCTTTGCAGGTCATTCTTGTGTCTAAAATGAAGCCCCAGAAGTAAGATTTCCAAAGGTGGAAGCCTCACCTCAAAATTCCAAGTGTGCTAAGAGATATCCCTCTTTTAGTGAAGACTTCTCATTTCCGGCTCAATCGGATTGATGCCTAACTTCAACCAACCATATCTCCCCTATTTGGACTCGGCTTTAGGAGATTCCTGACTGTAAAATGAAGCGTTGGAAGTCTTCTTTCCAATGGTGGTGGCCTCATAGCTGAAATCCAAGTGTGAAAATAGATAAGCCCGATTTAGCGAGGACTGCTTGTCTCTCTCTTAACGATTCATGCCCAACTTTTTCCTCAACTAGGTTTCTTCCCTCCACTCCTCTTTGAAATATTTTCAAAGATTTCATCTCTCTTTTATTCATTTCCACTTTGTCCTTGCTCGTTTTACCAAAAAGCGAACATTTAACAAAATGCGAGCGTTAGAACATCATAGGAACTTTTTCAAAATGTTTTGAAATAGAGGATTTTAAGATCTAAAATATTTTAGTCCAAAAATGGGGTGTGAGATTAGGATTTGACTCTCCTTGCTAAAGAAATTGACCATTTGGCACTACACAACTTTCACCACCAAGTAAACCATCAGTAGCGTCCAAGTCGTAAGGGCGGTCAAAAACGGGGTGTCTACAGTCCCTTCATTGTAGATTCTGGGGATGATGAGTCAGAGCCACTGCCACTATCATGTCTCCGAATTCGAGTTTGTCGACCATCCCTTCTCAGAGGTCGTCCCGGGTCTTGGTGCGCTGCTTGTTGGGATTTTGCCACTTCCAAGGCCAAATCTTGTCGAAGGCACTCGTTCTCGGCCATCATGTGTTTCCAACCACTGTTCGTTTTGCTTCGCTTGCTCCATAATCGCTTGTATTATCTCTTGTGGTGATGTTGAGGGTGAATCGAAGTTCAAGACCCTTCTTGCGGTAATATTCTCGGGCCCAAGCATGCTGCTTTGAGTGGTTTCGTCTTGTGGCATAGGGTCGCCAGCATTTGCCAGAGGATCTTCCGTCACGCCCGCCATGGATATGCTTGAGTATATCCACAGACGGCGCCAATTGTGGGGGAGTGGTTCTAGAAATACTCTTTGGATCCAACGGGGCACTCAAGATCCTCAGCTAGTAACCTGAAAAAGAATGAACACTCCGATCGGGGGTGCCGGAATTAGCACTCCGACGGATAAGTTAGTATATATTCTCTCAATTGCTTGTATCTTAAGTTAAGCGTACTAGTTCTCACATACCTCTTTTTTGGCTGTTGTTTCCTTATTTATACTTGCTCCCTAGGCCTCAGGGTCTGGCCCAATTAAACATCCACCTTGTGGATGTTTATTTGGCTTCTTGCTTAACTAGTTCTATGGTCGATTGGTATATTCGGCTTCCGGATGAGGCATGATTAGGCTGAATAAGATGTTCCTATAATAAGCTTCCAAGTATCTATTCGCCCCCCCCTCTACAGTCGTAAATACTCGACTCCCACACTGGTAGTAAAGCAATTTCATAAGTGGCAGGCCCATGTCTTTCCAAAATTTGGAACGACACAATGTAATGGTGTGATAACTTACCCTTTTTACTGAATCTTAATTGGCCTTTCATTAGAATTACATGGATGAACACTTGGTCACCAACCTCACATTCAAGAGGCCTACTTCTAACATCTGTATAACTCTTTTGCCGACTCTGTGCGATCTTGATTCTTTTGTCTCCAGATTTTTGTGATCGGAAAAGACCTCAAATCTCTCACCATAAAGATAATATCTCCAGATTTTCAAAGCAAAAATCACTGCTGCTAGTTCTAAGTCATGAGTATGATATTTTTTCTCGTGTGTTTTCAATTGACGTGAGCCATAAGCTACTACTTTTCCCTCTTGCATTAAGACATAACCCAAACCATCCCTAGATGCATCATAATGCACTGAATAGCCCAAACCTCTCTCCAGAATAATCAACACTGTAGTAGTGGTAAGTCTAACTTTAAGCTCTTGAAATGACTTCTCACAAGTCTCACGCCACACAAACTTAATTCCCTTCCTCGTCGATCTAGTCAAAGGTGAGGCCAACGTAGAGAAATCTTTCACAAAATGATGGTAATACCCGGCTAACCCCAAGAAACTCCGGATTTCAAAGGCATTCTTAGGTTGTTCCTAATCTTACACTGCCTCTATCTTAGAAGAGTCTACAATCACCTCTTTCAACCATAACTCACACTTCCTGAACTTAACATACAATTTGTGGGCTCTAAACAAGTCAAGTACAATTCACAAGTGTTCTTCACGTTCCTCCTCAGAGGGTGAGTAAATCAACATGTCATTAACAAAGACAACCACAAAACGGTCTAAAAACTCATAGCAGATTCGGTTCATCAAATCCATAAACAAGGCTGATGCATTGGTTTGCCCAAAAGTCATCACTAAGAACTCATAATGGTCGTATCGCGTACGGAATGTCGTCTTTTGGATATCCTCCTCCTTCACTCTCAATTGGTGATAACCCGATCTGAAGTCTATCTTAGAAAAGTAACAAGACCCTTTCAACTGGTCAAACAAGTAGTCTATATGAGGTAGTAGGTACTTGTTCTTAACCGTTACCCGATTTAACTTCCAGTAATCAATACAAAGTCGTAATGTGCCATCCTTCTTCTTCGCAAAGAGAGTCGATGCTCTCCAAGGTGAAGTACTAGGGTGGATAAAGCCCTTATCCAATAATTCTTAGAGTTGAATCTTCAACTCACTCAACTCAGCGGGTGCAAATTTATACAGTGCCATGAAAATCGGTGTCGTTCCAAGCACTAAATCAATAGAGAACTCAATCTCACAGTGAGGTGATAAACTAGTGAGATCCTTGAGAAAGATGTCTGGATATTCATAAACTACCCTCGGCAACTCTACTCGGACCACATCACTCTCAACACCCAAGAATGTAGCAAAAAGGAGACTAAGCTCGCCCCGACCACACAGATCATACACTGGCAACAAAGCTCTATCAATTCGGTCCCCCAGGAAATAAAAACAATCACCACTTGAGGTGTACACGGTAACTCTCTAACGGTAGCAGTCTATAATGGCCGAATAGGATGACAACCAATACATGCCCAAAATGACATCAAAACTCAACATATCAATCAACACAAAGGCGAAAGGAAGTTGGCGACTGGCAACCTCTATCTCACAACCCTGATAACCCTGGTCCAACATGACCTCACCACCAACAGGTGACTCCACCCTGAGTGGAGATGCTAACAGAGCCACTTCTAACCCAAGCCTGATGCAAATGCAGACAAAATGAAAGGATGCAATGCACTAGTATCAATCAACACATTGGCAATAGAATAACACAACAAGAAGTTACCTCTCACTACCAAAGGTGCTGGCAACAAATCTGGCATAGTAACAGCATACACACGCCCTGTAGGTCTCTACTTTACCTGCTCACCTCTCAGAGCATAAATTTAAAAATCTAATTAAATAGAAGAGGCTCCTTGATTGTCTCTCGAAGCTTGTACTGGCAGTGTAGGATAATGGCTATGTGTCTGGCTCAAACCAAACGCACTAGATGTGCCACCCAACTGAGGGCAAAACCTCCTCATGTGCCTCGACTGCCCACACTGATAACGGGTAGGTGGTTGCCCTCTCCCCTGACTCTAGCTCTGAGAACGAACCACATATAGTGCAGACTATTACCCTCCTCCTCTCTGCGTGCAAACTAAAGACTTGTGGCCCAATTGACCACACTTGAAACAAGTGATCCCACCATGCCCACCTCTTCTTAACCCCGAACTCGGTACAGGAAAAGTGGATCTAGACTGTGCTGCTTGGGACTGTTGTACGGTAGAACCCCTCTACCTCTTGCTGTCTCGAATCACCCCCTAAACCTCCTGACTTCTCTGCTTGGAGCCCCTTATCCACTCCTCCTCTGGTTGAACCACAATCTGAAGATGAGTCGCCACCTCCACAACGCGTCGTAGTCCCTAATCATGGACCCAGCCACTTTGAAAAGAAGTTTGGTTCTCAATCTCTTCTTGAACTCAATGCAACAGTGTTTCTCCGTCGCCACAAGTTCTGGTGCAAACCTCGACAAACTAGTAAAGGCAGCCTCAAACTCAACCACCGGCATGTTCAACTGTTTAAGCTTCAAAAACTACTCTCTCAACTTCTCCCTAGCAATGGGAGGCAAAAACTTGTCCTGGAAGGTGTTGACAAAGGCCTCCTAAGTCACCCCAATGCACCCTCGCGCATACTTCCACCATTGACCCACATCTCCCTTCAACTAGAAGGATGCCAAGGTCATTCTCAGCCCATCGTCCTCAATGCCAAGTACCTCGAACGTCTTCACCATCTGCTCTAGCCACTTATCCGCCTCCAGTGGCTCCTTTGGATGCCCCAAAAACACATTCAGATTAGATCGGCAGAACTCTCTCTTTAGAAACAACGACCCTATCTCAGCAATATGGGTCTAGACTTGATTCCCAGCTCTGAGAATGTCCATAGATACCGATAAGGCTTTCGTCCATCTCACGAGCTAAAGCACCCATGGCCTTCTGACCCACTAAATCGGCCACATTAGCCTAACCAACCCCTTCCTCCTGCGTTGAAATATCATCTGGTAATGGCACCTTCTACCGTCTAGGCCTGCCATGCCTACCCCCACCACGTCCACATCCACATCCTGACATCCTAATGAAGGTAACACAAGAGATTAGCACATTTACAAATGTACCGAAGCTAATTCACTCGCGTCCTAATGTAATGGACAACAATTAATTCACTTCACATAAACACGTAGTCACATAAACGCATACAAATTTCCTTTCTAGATAATGATCATCCCACGACGTTGCCAGAGTTCTAGTTAGAAATAGTAGTGATCAAGTGCTCTTATAACAGGCCTTCTAGAAACTCGTAGAGCCAATCAATATCTTAGAAATCAAATCCCATACTCATCTAGTCACATAAGCATGTTGTCACATAGCATACCAGGTTTACTCTAACACAAATTAGCGAGATAACCCATTGTGGTAAAAACCACATACCACGATCCCAAAGTATTCAAACCTGGTAGCTCTGATACCAAGTTGTAATGCCCCAAAAACAATAACCATAATTCATCCTATGATAATTATTAAATAACAATACAATTTTGAATATAGCATCCTTTCATTCATATGATTCCATTGTACAAAAGGTAACACATGCAATTATACATTCATAAGTCCTAACGCTGAATCTATAGCATGTGCCACAAGTTAATGATATGAAATAAAAGTTAAACAGATATATAAATAATACCCTAATGGCTACAACTTTCCAAGACGATGCTTGATAACAACAAAAGTAAGTTTAAACTCAAGACAAATAACGCCCTAGGCTTGTACAAAATAATTACAATAATAACAAAAGAAAGCTCTTGGCTCCAAGTCCTCCCATGATATGGCCTTGGTGGAGGCATATCATCAGCACTTGAAAATGGTTTTCCACATAGGGTGAGCCAAAGCCCAGTAGAGATACTCTAGCACAGTGTATCAATCTTAACAAAGCTATAAAGTGAATGCAAATGCAATGCTCGTGCCAAAACATTTTATATCTATTTTCAAAACCATGCAATGCCAGGTTTTTATCACAATTCATGAAATCATTTTCTTTACAATAGAAAAAAAGGCAGTGGATACAACACTGGGAATCTCTAGGTATGTGCCTGCAAGAAGGCTATACAAGCACTACTAATTTCCATTTTTACTGGTACTGTAGTTGGTTTTTCACGCTCCTCGGAGGGGTTTAGTCTCTTCGGGTATGATAGCCCTACAGTTCGGACTCCCGTGGTTCTGAATCTTCTTTCACAAGTGTAACGTGAAATAGAAAAATGAATGAGAGTCCAAATTTGGCAAATCTTAGAAAATCCATTTATCATCAGAGATACCAAAAATGGACTGCATTGCCAGATTTCAAAGTCCCCACCTAAATATTTTTGAGAAATTTAGGAAACCCGTGACTCATGCCAAGGGCCACTTGTCCGTCATAACCAAAGTTGTCTTGGTTGGGGAACCTAGGTATGAGATGGGAAGGTCATGAATTGAGCACCCGACTCACCCAATCAAAGATCAGCCTCTACTAATTATGATGTGATTTTTATAGATAGTGTATGCTCATGTTCTGATTATTATGCTAACTTACTATGTGAGACACATAAGTATAGACCACGTCACTTACTTTGGAATGTTTTGATTTCATGTTTGTTTGAAAAGAGTTTTGAATATGTGCTACTTGAATGAAAAGCAAGCTCATATGTATATTTATCAAAGTCGTTCCAACTTAAGCAAAATAGCCTTCATCCACAGGCATTCAAAGAGATATTTCAAATAAGCACATAGCCTCATGGTAGTATGCTTAACATGGCAACACAAACACATATGTAATATGCTAAAGAAAAAATGCTACACTACTACTCCGAGGTAAGCCAAAAAAAAAGAAAGCAATTAGAAAAATGTATGATCCTATATGCAAAATGGCTAATGCAATACATACAAAATGCAACTAATAAATTCGGCTACTAACATGAGGTAACGCACATAATCATTTAGGAATTGGTAAGAGCATTATGCATGATGAGCTAAATTTAATGTATGCAAAAATGGATACAAGGCATGAATGATATGAAACAAAAATGTGATGCTATAAACAACCACGGTAAGCATATAAATAAAAAGGAGAAAGAAATGGAGGTTGGAAGACATACAAATATTACAAGTTTGCCCTCGCACAAGAGGGTCCAAATGAGTGTTCTAATTAACTAATTATTACAACACAATTGAATTAAGTAATTAATTAATTAACTATTACAAATTCAAATGAAACCAAAGCAACTAATTAAATACAACATACAAATCTAAATGCTACTAATCTAATGGACATGAACGGGAGGCAAGGAACCGCATGTGCACAACCGAGAACACCTTCTGAAAACCTCTCTATTTGTTGCCAGAACTTGCTATGTTTACAGTCAAATAATTGTTCTATTTTGACCTCATGATCTGCTCTATTTTGCCATAAAAATACCCTTGCCTATACAAAATTGATCACCGATCGGCCTAAGAGAGTGGTCGCTGTACAAAATGATGGCCAATTAGCCACTGCTTCCGAGGAATACCCTGCTGCAATAGAGCTTAAACTAAGCAAGACAAAGTGTTTCCAGGAGATGTTTATCTCTCTACCCTTCCCTATCATGAAGATGATCAAGGGAGGAGTAGATTCGATTCTCAAATCATCAACATCACATATTTGTTGTGTATTGATCTTAGAAACAATAGGACAAGACCTCGATAAATGAAATGAAAGATAGACAATACCACCTCCCTATCATGGAGTTACCTCAAGGGAGGCGGTAGACTTGCTTCATAAATCATCAAACATCACTAAAATAGTATGCAATGATCCAAGATGCAATAGGTTTAGTATGACGTCTGACTAAACCTAACCAAATTTTATTATCTTTTACCCTTTTTTTACTCTAATTTTATTAGCCTTTTTACTTTACCTTTCCATTTTCTTATCTTTTCTTTATTTTTTTCCAAATGTGATGATTACGTCCACTAAGCCAGAGCAATAAAGAATAATAAGTACGACTTGACACGAGAAATGAACACTTCGAGCCCTTTTCTACGAGAGAAATTACAAAGGAGGATTCAAAATCATTTAAAAACGATAATGAATTTGAAGTCAAACCTAAAACGAGCAATAATGACTCCAAATCCAAACATGATAATGAGCTATAATGAATCTTTCACTTATGATTTCCAAGGGTCTAATTGGAAAATAGTCCCTTAGAAGTAATGCGCCGACAATAACGGGAAGTGTCAAACAAAAGATCATGCTTACCATAAGAGAGATGTAATGCCCTGGTAATGAACCTCCAAAGAGATTAAACCATTTAGCATGAGGGTTCTCTTTGTTATGCCTTGAGCGGTGATCTTTTGTTTGATACAACTCTTAAACAAAAGAAACACAGAAATAAGGGAGGTTGTAGATTATGAATGAAAAGTGGGTGATTACAAAGACGTAATATATATATATATATATATGAAAGCTATAAAAAGAGAAAGAAGAGGTTATCAACTCAAATGGATTGGAAGCTATGGCCTATACACCAAACCCATTAGGACTTAGAATAACACAAGTGTAATATTCAAAGCATAAATTAAATAAACACATTAAACAGCCCCCAAACTCCAAAAAACAATGGCCAAAACCAAAAGAAACAAAGTAGAAAAAGGCAAAGCAAAAAGCTATTGAACAAGGCCTAAAGAAGGGTGGCTAACCCCTCCTCTTTTTGTGACTTTAAATCACATTTTTAAGGTTAAAATAGCTCTAAAATCAGTGTGAAAATACAAGAAAAAAGAGGAAGAAAAGATAGTTAAAGAGTTCAAAGATTACACCTTTAAAGAGAGGATGTTTTTCTTGGTTGATAAACCACAATCTTAACACTCTCTGGGATCTAAAAGTATCTTCAAGAACCTTAGCAAATGCCTCAAGTTTAAGCTTAGAAGGGGTATGTATAGTGTATGTATATTGCAAGAGAAAAGGGAAGTGTGTTGGACAAGTTATAGCTCTTGGCAAAATTTTCTAACCCCAAACCATGAGAGGGACCTTGTATTTATAGAAAAATAGGTTCTCACATCCGTAGACGTCCCCGAACGCCCCGGGAGGGAAATCCCCCCCATTCGTTTTGGGCTCACTACAGTTTGGACTCCCAAATTGTCACGGTTCTAAATCTAAACCAAAGAGTCCAAATCCGGCAAATCGTTTTTGAAAACAGATTTTTTGTAAAGAAGTGCCAAACATGGATTGCTTTGCCAGATATAGAGTCGCCACCTAAATGTTTTTTATGGGGGAATTTAGGAAACCCTGACTCGTTGCCTAAGGCCACGTGTTCGTCATCACCAAAGTTGCCTCGGCTCGAGAACTTGGGTATGATTGGGGAAGGTCAGCTATGAGCACCCCCGCTCGCCCGATCCGAAAATCGGCCTCTACTAACCATGATATCTAGTTTTGAAAACATTATGCGTTCTTATGCCGGTTATTAGCCTAGATTTACTATGTGATGCGCGCAGCATACAAGTATACACTAGATCGCCTGAATTGGAACAAAATATCTTATGTTTGTTTATTTGAAAATGGTTTGATGGTGCTACTCGTAAGTAGGCTAAGACATGGATTTGTCACCCTCAGGTGGGCTTAGAAAACAAGATGATTTGCCACTCTCAAGTGGGCTTAAAACTCATAATCGATGAGTTATTCCAATCCAAATAACCCAACCTTCACCCGCAGGCATTCCGGCAGGTATATCACATAAGTAAATAGCCTCATGGTAAGCATGCTATCATGGCAGTCACTCACACGCATGGAAGGATGCTAAAGCATAAAACTTACCGAGTACTCCAAGCCAAAGAAAGAAGCTATGTTAGAAATTCATGCATGATCCTAAATATACAGAAATGCTTAATGCAACACATGCAAAATGCAACTATAGTAGGCTCGGCTATTCTAAGATGGCATATGATGATGCTACAGCTAACACGTATTCAACTTTGGAATTGAAATACAATGCAGTTAGTATGATGCGCCGAGCCCGGTGCATGCAAGACAGATGAATGAATGCAAACACGCAAGCATAAGTATGCTAATTGAAACATGCCCAAATCTAACCATCATAAGCTGGTAAATAAAAAGGAGAAAGTCGTGGGGCAGGAAGACATACATCACACACACACACACACACACACACACGCACACTTATTACAATTGTGCCCTCGCTCAAAGGGTCCGAATAAATAATACAGGCCGCCTAATTAACTAAATTACAAGCTAATTAATTACAAAACCAAATGAATAACTAGCTACAACTAATTATTTAGACAACTTTAATTAATTAACAAATTAACTAATAAACAACAAATGAAGAGCAACAAATGAAGATGCTCCAGCTCTGTTCGAAGAAGGAAGGTATGCATGCTTGCTTTGGTTCCTCGCCTCGGAACGCCTTCTGGTTGCTCTTTAGAGGCTCTGTTTGCAGGGTGTCTTCTAGTGTTTGTTGCTGCAACTTACCAAAACACTACTGGGGAATTCACCAGTGGCCTACCGGCAATGAAAGGAGAGATGCCGGCCAACAACAGGGCACTGCTAGCCAAGGGTGTGACACTGCCGGCCATCAGTGGTGCACTACCGGCCACTGGTGTGTTGTGACACCAAGCTGCAACAAAGCACAAAATAGAGGAATGGGAGGGTCTCCCAAGGGTATATATGCACTATGCCACCCCAAATCACCTCAAAACATCAAGGGAGAGGCCTAGTCGGATCCACGACCATTAATCACGCATCCCGATGCATGATGGCCAAAGATCCAACTTGTCCAAATCAATATGAAAATGAATGCACAAATAAAACAAGTAAAGCCTAGAACTCTATCATGAATCATCAAGAGCTTTGGCAATCGAGAATTGAGACACGTTCCATCACTCGGAGTATGAAACGCCCCTCGTTCCTCGTGTTCGGATTAACACTTAGTCCAAACAATGCAACGCGTAAGGATGGAAAACATGAAATGTGAATAACCTAACAAGGCTAATGACATGCAACAAGCACATAGGCATGATGTGAGGTGACAACCTTGAACAACATGGCAAAATTCAACATGGATATGCAAACATGCAAGGCACGCGAAGGTGGACAAGTATGCAACAACATACAAGATGAAACAAGCATGCGACAACATGGTAAGATGGGCATACACCAAAGATGGACAGCTCTCAAATAGGTCCAAATTAGTAGCCATAAGTGATGAATTGATGGCATGCAAAGCATGAAATGGCAAGGCAAACATGTATGCCAAGTGGCTCAAGTATTAAGGCACAAAGAGGACAACTCTTAAGCACACTTAAGGAGCAACAAACACGGATGTATGACAATGAGGTAAGCTTTGAACTTTCCTGTAAAGTGATGCCAAATCAAATCAACCATGCAAGCATAGCATGCCATGATGCTCAAAACTCAAGGTAGGCAAAGGGACTTAAGTCACGGCCATACAAGGCAAGCCCTAAGGGGCTGAGGGGACCTAAAACAGTCCTAGGGTAGGTCCAAACAATACCAAAACTAAGCTCAAAGCTAGCCAACAAAGGCTAGAACACAAAGCCAAAAGCACGGAGCATGCAAGGCTTTAAAGAGGCAATGCACTACACCTATTGAAACCAAACATGGCATGACTTGGGCGACATAAAACAGAGTTACATCATGGTATAATCGGACCCAAAATGCGCTGAAATGATGAGCCAAAGGCTTAGGCTTAATGGCATGCACAAAAGCTCATTCTAGAGGCATAAAGCACAGGCTCTATAAAGCATTCAAGGCATGTCAAATGCAAGTATATGACAACATTTCATGGACTGAAATAGCATATGGAATGAGGGCAAAGCATGCAAACATCACATGTATGGCATGGTAGGGGCCTCAAAACCCAAGACTAGCCTAAGCATTTACACTATAGCTATACAAAGCACGAGTGATATGGCCATGGCAGCCCAAAACAGTCCTACAACACTTCAAAATAAGCATAAAATCAAGTTTGAGTAAAGCCAAAATATGCAAGTATGATGAGTCAAAACATCATGCACAAATGGCTAGTAAACAAGATTTGTTCTACACCTATATGGAGCATGCAAAGGATGATCGAACCAACTATGGATAGGGTCATAACATGCCAAATGATGACCAAATATATGTTGAAATATAAACCAAACAAGCTAAAATGACATGGCATGGCATGGATCATATGAAGCTAGTTTAGGAGATTTACACTACAAGTGCATCATGCAAGCATGGAGTAACAAAACCAACCCAAAACAGGTTCATGGCATGGTAAATAATCACCAAAAACCCATTGAAATGGACTCAACACAAGCTAAGCACACATGCTACTTTCATGAGCTATGGATGGAGTTGCACTACACATACTATATGCATGCAAAATATGACCAAGTCAGCCATGGACAGGGCCAAGGCAGGTCCTAAAAGTCACAAAAATAGGCCTGAACCAAGCCTCAAAAATACATAGAAGGATGGTCCTTTGGAAGGCCAAAAATGCAAGCAAAGAGGAACCAAAAGGGAGGGGGCCACCCCCTTTGATTAAGGACCTCAAAACCGCACCTTTACCACTGAAAATCCGCTAGATTTCAGTGGTAGGAAGGCCAAACAAAGGCTAGCTCAGAGGTTCCGAGATATGGCTTAAAACAAAGCCAAACAAAGCATTCAAGAGGGGTACACACCCCTAACAGCAAAATGACCTTAAACAAACTTATAAATGACTTAAATACAAGAACTTTTTCAGTTATAAGCAAAGCCTAAATCAATATGAAAAGAGGGCTAAAGCAAGGTGCAAGAAAGTGCAAAAATGGGGAAAATACTTACCCTTGAAGACCCTCTTCGAAACCAGCAACTTCAAGGGGTAGAAACTCACTTTCAGACCTCAAGAAGATCTCCCAAGAAGCTTTGTCCAATGGCGGTGGTGTATGTCTAGGTGTTATAGTGTAAAAGTGCAAGGAAATCCAACTCCAAAGCACAAGACACAAACAATATAGAGAGAAAGAGAGGTTTTTTCTTCCAAAGTTGCAAAACCCCTGCCAAAGAGGGAGGTCTCTTGCTTATATAGAGGAATGCAAAGCCAAAGCTTCTTCAAGAAGCTTTACAAGGGCTTCATCCCTCCATACACGTGTATGGAGGGGAGCAAATAAAAAACCAGATGGCTCAAAAGATTTGAAGGAAAACCAGTTGAGACAGGGGGGTGCCGGCCATCATCAATGGCTAGCAGTGGCTCACTGATGGCCGGCAGGGCATCACCAATGGCCAGCAAGAACAAGGAAATGGCCGGCACTTCCATGCCATGGCAGGCAATGCACCAAAAAGGTCACTTTGAAAGGACCTAGTCAAGGTCCAAAAAAATGAGGAAAGGATACAGGGTCCAGGAAGCTCGAACCGGTGACGTTCTGCCGTGACAGTCGAGTAGTTAGCGAGCAATCGAACAAGTTGTTGGGTGTACCTGCAAGCACAACCAAGTCTCGAGGATGGTCAAAAATGGGGTGTCTACAGTTGCCCCTCTTTGACAGAACTCGACAGTCACAAAGTGACAGGAGTGAGTGTCAAAGCCCAGAGACGACCCATTTTTGACAAGGTCGAAAACTCAGACAATCAATCAATATAGGCATGTGGAGATGTGCCCGAAGGCTGGGGCATAACGCAAATGGTATGCAAGATGCAATAGCATGACTTATAGTTATGCCAAGAATGTTGTAATGAAGCAAATCATGCAACAATTTTAAATAGGTGAACAACAGTCCTACATTTTCCGACAGGAAAGATGTAAGAAAATTATGCAAGTCTTACCACGTTTCACGCGGAGTGCATATAATACCTGTGCGGCTCGTCTGGTCGTGCCAGCTTCAAATGATCCGTACATAAAATATCATGCCTAAAAGAGAAACAAAACTTAACAGGTACAATTTTGTTAGAAGTGTGCATAACAATGCAATGGAAAGTGCGTGACAACGCAAGTGAGGGGATGCATGACAATGCGGGTGGAAGGGGGTCCATAACAACGCGACGCAGGCGCGTGCATAACAATGTGATTCGAAACAAGCATAACAATACGGGAGGTTGCCTAAACACATGTAAGTAAAGCATACATGGAAACGCATGCAATGTGTAAGCAAGCAAGGTATGAACACATGTAAGTAAAGCATGCGGGATTAATGCAGGCAATGTGTATGGCAGGAATGAACACATGTAAGTAAAGTATGCAGTAACGCATACAATGTGTAACCTCCTGTGAGATGCATAAACACATGTAAGTAAAGCATACGTGGAAACGCATGCAATGTGTAAGCAAGAAAGGTATGAACACATGTAAGTAAAGCACACATCGAAATGTATACAATGTGTAACCACCTAAGAATACATATACACATGTAAGTAAAGCATGCAATAACGCAAGCAATGTGTATGGCAAGAATGAACACATGTAAGTAAAGTATGCAGTAACGCATACAATGTGTAACCTCCTATGAGACGCATAAACACATGTAAGTAAAGCATACGTGGAAACGCATGCAATGTGTAAGCAAGCAAGGTATGAACACATGTAAGTAAAGCACACGTCGAAACGTATACAATGTGTAACCACCTAAGAATACATATACACATGTAAGTATAGCATGCAGTAACGGCAGGAATGAACACATGTAAGTAAAGTATGCAGTAACGCATACAATATGTAAACTCCTGTGAGATGCATAAACACATGTAAGTAAAGCATACGTGAAAATGCATGCAATGTGTAAGCAAGCCAGGTATAAACACATGTAAGTAAAGCACACGTCGAAACGTATACAATGTGTAACCACCTAAGAATACATATTCACATGTAAGTAAAGCATGCAGTAACGCAAGCAATGTGTATGGCAGGAATGAACACATGTAAGTAAGGTATGCAGTAACGCATACAATGTGTAACCTCCTGTGAGATGCATAAACACATGTAAGTAAAGCATATATGGAAACGCATGCAATGTGTAAGCAAGCAAGGTATGAACACATGTAAGTAAAGCACACGTCGAAACGTATACAATGTGTAACCACCTAAGAATACATATACACATGTAAGTAAAGCATGCAGTAACACGAGCAATGTGTATGGCAGGAAACTGTGACAACTCATGCTGAGGAAGTGCATAACGATGTGTGAGAAGGAAATGCATGGCAATGCAAGACAGAGAAAATGCATGACAATGCATTTTAGAAATATGCAAAAACAATGCATGTGAACTAGACGGGTGTTTACTGTAACGGACGAATGCTAATTGACAACAACAGAAGAGGAAAACGCTTAATAAGGACATCTTAAAAAGAGACCTCCGGTTTACCTCCTGGAGGGTTTGGGATGCGTCAAAAGGATACACCTCATGCGCCAAGATTGGTGTAAATCACCATATATTGAGGACGTGATTCCCGAGTTCCCACGGAGGCGATTCCAATCAATTTTCAAGCATTCCTCGGGATTGTTGGGGCCCGGGGACACATACCAAGATCAAATAGGCAAATAAAGTTGATATAAGGCTGTTGGTCACTAGGGGCAACTACCAGCCATCGCCGGCCATCAGAATACACTGCCGGCCATCGACAACAGTCTGTCGGCCATCGATGGGCACCTGCCGGCCATCGGTGGCAGATTCGGGCAAAGAGGGTTTTTAAGCCATGGGTCTTTAAGTAGGCTCAAAACCAACCCATTTCTTCACAAACTCTTCCATAGTAAACAATTTTCTTCCTTCCTAGGTGTGCCTTCTCTCTAGATTCGCGCATTTTATGCGTTTCCCAACACCCTATACAACCTTGCATCACTAAGGATTCTTGGTATCCTTCGATTTGAACTGATCAGAAATTGTATCTAAGGCTTCTTTCATCATTTCCCGCATTCAAGGATCATTTCCCCCGATCTTCTCTCGAGGTTAGTTCACTTTCCCGGGTTTTTCAACTTTTCTTGAATTTTCTCTCTCTTAGGGTTTGAGTTTATTCAAAATTTCAACATTTTGCTCACTTTTGCTCATTTTCGCATCATTCTTTTGCATCTACCTCAGATGGCTGACGATGTGCCTCATGGCGAGGGCTTCCCCACACTTCCTCCAGTAGAGTTTGCGGCAGAGTTTGCGGCTGAGCCAGAGGTTGAGCCTCAGCCGTTACCATTGGACGTACGTCCCTTCGACCCTGCGGTGTACCATCCGGAGACTCACATCATTCCGGTGGCGGGAGGCATCCATGCTTTTACCGATTTTGATGAGGATATGCCAGACGACCTCTTGTTGAGAGAGCCGATGTCTCACTTGTCGGCCATTGTCGTGGAGGGACCGCCTCTATTTTTCTGTAGTATGACTTTCGAATACCTGCATTTGTTGCACTGTTTCAATCTGATTGTGTCGCATGCTTTGATCTGACAGTATTTCATACATTGTTGATCTGCACCTAACTGTACTTTACACATCATTGCCCTGTATATACTGCACACAACCGCATCTCATGCGTCACTGTTCTGAATTCGAATGCATTTTTGACACATCACTGCTCTGGATGCAACTATATTTTCAATACATCACTGATCTGATCTGAACTGTGCAGATCTAATTTGAACTGTGCTGATTTGGTTTGAAACTGTATTTTCAACAGGAGGGATCTCGCTCCTTCCGGGGCTACGGCGCTACGACCGCTCGAGATTGGTACGATGTGCTCCCCGCAGGGGTCCGTCGAATTGTCAACGAGAAAGGCTTCGGTATATTTTGCTTCAGCCTGACGCGGGTTACAGCGAGTCACCCTCTCCTGGGGGCTCTTGTGGAGAGGTGGTGGGACACCACCAATTCCTTCCATTTTTCCACAGCAGGGGAGATGACCATGACTCCTTTCGATTTTGCTATGATCACCGGTCTGGATGTGGGAGGTGATCCGATTCCCCTAGATCCCGACATAGGGGAGTGGGTGGCTGCATGGGATATGTTGCTTGGAGCACGTCCACCCCTTGCTCGAGCAGGTATGGTTAGATACTCTTGGTTCGAGGAGCAGTTCCGCAGGGTGGATCCTGAGATCGATGAGGGAGTGGAGCAGTATGCCAGAGGCTTCCTCCTA
The DNA here is from genome assembly GCF_004153795.1 of Camellia sinensis. NCBI lineage: Eukaryota > Viridiplantae > Streptophyta > Magnoliopsida > Ericales > Theaceae > Camellia > Camellia sinensis. Next base: position 7,634 of record NW_021029595.1, on the reverse strand, counting down.
TTCCTTTTTGGTACCACCTTGTTTTCGAACATGTGGAATACCATGGGCTTGTACTTCTTGAGCGCCCTGGTGGTGCTTCCGCAGGTCCGCTCCTACAACTGGGACGCAGCCGGCCTCACCACTCTTTATGGATACATGAGCTCCACTTCTCGGATGTGTGGGAGATTGATTGGAGGCTACTGGCGAGCTTGGGAGGTGCACAACCTAATTTCCCTTTTTCATTACTTTGCTTAGCATTTGTACATTTTGCTTTGTTCAACATTTGTACTTTCTGTACTCACTATCACACTGTATGCTTTCTGCTTTGCATTTTCTGTACACCATACACTGCACACTGCACACCATACACTGCACACTGGATCTAACGTCCGCTTTTCTAGGCCTGCCCTTGTTATGTACTGTATTGCATTCTGCATTCTGCTTTCTACATTCTTGTTCATACGCTGTACTGATCACATCTGTTCAACAGCTTTGGGTATATGCATACTTCCCAGCGCTTGCTCCAGATCCGGTGGAGGAGACTGCAGTGACGGTCCCGTTGTTTGATGTATATGACGGTCCGCTCCGTCGTAGGACTAGGGAGTACTTCATGTTCTTTCGGCAGTACATTGACATGGTTGCGGCAGGCGAGGTAAGTCTGCAATAGGATTATTTCAATTAAACCAATGCACCTACCATAGTTATTTGACGACTGATCATCTTGCTAATTCTCTTTCTCAGATTACATGGCGACCATGGGAGGTGATTTCGTCAGGACTCCGAGATCGGTATCGCGTTGCCCAGATTATGTCTTAGTACCGTATCCTCTTTGAGGGTCCGATCTGTCGGGCCTGGTTTCTGAGTGAGCGCTTTGTACGTCAGACTTTGGGGTTACCTGCCCCATTTGTGCCGATCTTGCCTCCACCATCGATGAGGGAGACACACATGTTATCTGCCGACTAGGTGATCCAGTTCATGGTAGGGTTGGAGACAGATTACTTCCATGTCGAGGGCAACTACACGACCTTCATTCAGACACATTAGATGCCGCCTTTGATTGGTGTCCGAGGAGGAGAGGGAGCGAGGGCTCTAGCTACAAGGGACAGAGGTGGAGCGACCAGGTCTCGTAGGAGGAGAGGTCCTAAGGAGAGGCAGGGGTCTAGATGGCCAATGCTGCTTGCTACTATGACACTTCGAGGGTGAGCTGGAGATATCTATCAGGTTCCCTTTGCTCCTCCTCCAGCCGATGACGAGCTTGTCGGAGGTTATGGCTCGACTCCGGTATATACTACACTGTTATCCCTTGTACAGTCATCCGATTCCACTAGACATTCTGCCGAGTACTAATGATTTCAATCATTTTTGCAGGCTCTCATTGAGTATACTCGTCAGTCTCTGGCGATGACGGCTTTAGTGATCGGGATGTTGCAGACGAGTATGGACCTACTCAGTATCTACAGCATTCCAGTAAGTTCGCTCAAACTGCACTTCGTGCCATGAAGTCTTTTCTTCACACACCATCATTTGTACGGCTTACACACTGCATTGATCTGATACATTGTTCCCATACACCACTCACGGCATACATTCACCGCAAATCACTATTCACAGTACATCATTTTTTTTTTTTGCATCTGATACATTTTGATTACTAATGCATTTTGGTGGATTGTCCCTCCTTCAGATTCCATTCTTCCCGCCAGGCCCATCGGGTGTTCCAGTAGGAGCAGGGGTGGGCCCTTCAGCACCTCCTCAAGCAGCAGAGGGAGCAGCACGAGGGACTAGTTCACGGGGGCCTACCCCTGATGATGATGAGTCTGACGAGGAGGTAATGAGTCCGCAGTCAGATTCAGAGTCGGATGCTGATGGTGGAGGTCCTGGACCTTCGTCCAGGAAGAGGACCAGGACGGATTCCCGCACTTGAGGCCACTGGCGCTGATCCAGACATTTTGCTACTTCAGATGCTGATCCTTTTTTGTTTTATTTTCCTTTTTGCTAGTACTTTTGCACATTGTACTGCGTTAGGCAGATTTGGTTTAAAACCAATCTCTTTTGTGAAAAGAAACTATGACGGAATGAAAACAGCCTTTTTGTTGAAAAATTGTTTTGTTTGTACATGCATCGCATCGCATTGCATTACTTTACACAACAATGTAAATGAAATCGAAGTTTTTTTTTTGAAAACCAAACGCTTAAATTGCACTAATCAGGTAGTGAATTGACTAATAACAAAACAACTCGATAAACAAAACAAAGCCTAGCAAGTTACAACTCGATAAGTAAATTGCAACAACTCGATAAATGAAAGGAAGATAATTACAACCTAACACAGAAAAATAAAATAATACACCTTAAACGAGACACGACAAAGTCCAACAGGACAAAACAAGACCTTGAAAGACACAAGGGATAGGACTCCACTGCAACGGACAACTGGGTCTTCAGCGAGGGAGCCAATGAGCAAGAGGGAAGTATTGCCGGCCATCAATGGAGCCCTGCCGGCCATCAGTGCGCCACTGCCAGCCACTGATGAGCCATTGCCAGCCATCAGTGGCAGACTCTCCAAAATGACGACATCTGTCCTTCATTCACTTCCTTATCTTCTATATGAGTTCCAACTTCGGGATTCTCTTCATTTCAGCTCAAATTTGCACCAAATGGAAGCACTCCTTGCCCAAAACCTCACAAATTGGATTGTTTCTCTAGATGGCTCGGAAAATTTGAACTTCCGGGGCTTCGGCTTGAATGCACTATTCACGCTGGGTCGTACTCCGCTGCACCTTCCTTTCCTCCATGCCGCGATAAGGTTTTGGAATCCGGTAACACATGTCTTTAGCTTTAGCGAGCAAGAAATGTGTCCTACCTTCGAGGATTTCCAAGCTTTGATGGAATCCGAGCGTAACGAGGAAATCTTGCCTCAACTCCGATTTGGCCACGTCCAAGCCCTAGGACAAATGTGCGGCCTCACTTTGCATGATGCTCGATCATTGATTCATGATGGGGAGCTGGACATCCCAAGCTTGGTTTGTCGGTTTTCTGATGCTAGCGACCACGACGACCATTATCGACAGGGCCATCGACGACACGCACTTTGCCTATGCTTGCTATCTCATTTCTTGTTTGCCCCAGGCTCTGGAGGATTCAGTGTCCGGTTGATCGAGATTGCCCAAGGCTTGAAGGTGGGCAAGAGCTGCGTTGCCATGACTCTGGCTGAGACATTGATGGGCTTAGACGCCTTCTATCATCGAGAGATGACCAGATTTGCAGGGAGTCCACTACTATTGCAGGTAATGTTTCCCACCCAATGTTACATATGTATTGCTCACATCACTCGACCCTCAGGCTCGGTTTTTCTCGCAAAGCCCTTTTTCTTACTTTTCTATCATCACACATCTCTCTATTCTTTGTTCTCTCATTTTCGAATCCCTCCCCAGGTGTGGTTGATGGACAAGTTACAGATTATGGATTCTTGCCCCGCATACTCAGCTCGCGGCTACTTTTTCCGACAACGCCTGGTCGATGCCCTTGATGAGAGGTGGTGGTTTAACTGGATGTGCAATTTGTCTGCAAACTGCATTGCTTGGCGTTGCCCTTGGCTCAATCTGCCGGCAATGAGCTACAACATGGCCCATCAACCTGGGATTCAATTGATTGGCATGACACACTATGTCTTCTATTTTCCATTTCAGTTCCAACGCCAATTCGAACATTATCAGACTTGCTTGCCAGAGGGGATAGAGTATCCTGCTGCATTCCTGGTTCGAGGCGCACAGCTTGCCCGGTATGCCACAGCATGGAGGACTAGAGAGCTCCTGGCCCCTGCTCCCACTTTCAGTTGCACTTTGTCTAATGAGTGCTTGGATTGGCTCAATGAAGAGGCACAGGAAGGGCCCACTTTGGTATCAGAGGCTTCGACCAGCTCTGGGAGGGGGTGCAGGAACACCTGACATAGCTATGCCCCGGATTTATTGCTTTATTCGTACTTTCAAGTTTTCTTTATGATTGTAATAAAAAGCAACTTCAATTTGTATGCAAGAGCAAGAGAACTCTATATTGAATGAAATTGAAGGTTGTGGGTACTGAAAATTTTCTGCTTTGGTCTAAAAATGGTCTAAGTTGTAAAAAGATTAATTTTGAACAAAGTCAACTTTTATTAAAACTTTTCAAAGCCATTTTCGATATGGATCAGAACTAGACACGCCTGACATCTGTCACTGCGATGCACAACCTCAGATCCTAGCAACTGGAAAGTTGCCCCTAGTCTGAATAGTACCGCAGCACTGCGCAGCAACGGAAAGTTGCCCCTAGTCTGAAGAGCACTGCACCGGAGATCATAACCGAACTCTTGAATGCTGAATAGATGAAGATGGCCGAGATGATCAAATGGACTAAGTTGATCGGGGAAAAGTTTATGGCTGAACTTCAGGATGAAGTTGCCTACGTATCCCAAAGATAGGAATCAAGCCTTACGTAGTTCAGGCTAAGGGACACTTGGGTATTAACCTCTCCTTTTGTGCTCTAACTTTTTCCAAGGCCGCCCTTTACGGGTTTTCAACCTTGCGAGCTCAGTTTTTATATTTTCCAATTTTCTGTGCTCTAACTTTTGCCTAGGTCGCCCTTTCGGGTTTTCGGCCTAGCAAGCCTCTCAGGGGTAATATTTCTTCAACTTGTCCATATTGATCGGTTGTGAAAACTCTAGGCCATCTAGGTCCGTCAGAACCACAGCTCCACCTGACCAGATGGACTTGATGATGTAGGGACCAGTCCAATTGGGTCTAAACTTGCCCATAGGATCATGGATGGGAGCTCGGTTGTCCTTGAGCACCAAATCTGCTTCTTTTAGATTCCTGGACATAACTTTCTTGTTAAAAGCCCTGGCAATTCTGCACTGATAGCCTTGAACATGGTGCAGTGCTTTCAGCCTGCATTCGTCAAAAAGCATGAGTTCTTCAAATCTGCTCTGTTGCCAATCTGCTTCGGCTATTTGACACTCAGCCAGTACTCGCAATGACGGAACCTCAATCTCAATAGGTAGAACGGCCTCCATCCCATAAACTAATGAATACAGAGTCGCCCCAGTACAAGTTCTAATTGAAGTCCGGTACCTCCACAGAGCAAACGACAGCTTGTCTGGCCAATCCCGGTAGGTTTCCACCATCTTCTGCAATATGTGCTTGATGTTCTTGTTGGCGGCCTCAACCGCTCCATTGGTTTGCGGCCGGTATGTGGATGACTTATGAAAAGCCACATTGTATTTTTCTAACAAATCAATTACTTCCTTTTTGAAGTGGGAACCATTATCTGAAATGACTTCGTTTGGGACCCCATAACGAAAAATGATGTTGTTTCTGATGAATTTTGCAACATGCGATGCCTTCAACACCGCACAGGATTGGGCTTCAACCCACTTTGTGAAATAATCTATCGCGACTAGGATGAACTTATGCCCATTCGACCCCTTTGGAGTGGCAGTCCTGATCACATCGATTCCCTAAACTAAAAATGGCCATGGCAAAGCCATATTGTACAGCTTCGACGGCGGAATATTCATACGGTTTGCATGGATCTGACACATGTGGCATCGCCGAACAAAGCTGATACAATCCTCCTCCATGGTGGACTAATAGTAACCTTGTCTGAGGATTTTCCGTGCCAGCATTACCCCGTTCATATGCGCACTGCATTCCCCTCCATGGATGGCCTCCATCAGTCATTTTGATTCTTCAGCTTCAACGCACAGCTTATGCATTCCCAGATGACCTCTCTTGTACAATTTACCTCCACAGATGATGAACTGAATGGCCATTCTTCTGACTACCCTTTTATCCTTGGCATTTGCCCCTGGTGGATACGACTCTTTCTCCAAGAAATTCCAAATATCGTAATACCAGGGGTTCTCATCCTGAACCTCATCTATAGCAGCAATTGACTCGTAAACTGACACAAATTTCTGGTTGATAATGACTGGACGCATCCGGACTCGAAACGGGATGTCTATCATGGAAGATAGAGTTGCTAGTGAATCTGTGAACCTATTGTTCTCTCTTAGTAAATGAGTGAAGTTTAGCTTGTCAAACCGGGGAATCAGCAGATCCAAGGTTTGGTGATACATTATCATCTTTTCTTCTTTGACTTTCCAGTCTCCTTTTGCTTGAGACACAACTAGATTCGAGTCCCCAATGACGTCCAACCGTTTTGCCCCTAGTTCTAGAGCTGCTTCTAGACCAGCAATGCATACCTCATATTCTGCTTCATTGTTCGAGACTTTGAACCAGAGTTTGAAGGCCAGAGGGATACGGGAATTGTCAGGTGCTATCAGCAACACTCCTATCCCATGCCCGTACTGGTTGAACGCTCCGTCGAAATACATCGTCCAAAACTCATCGTCGATATGCAAAATGGCCTCATCTGGGAATAATTACTCAACTGCTTCACCCCCTTCCACTGGATGATCGACTAAGAATTCTGCTACTGCTCTTCCCTTGACTGACTTGCGCGTCACATATTTCAGATCGAATTCGAAAAGCAACAGCAACCAACGAGCTAGCCTACCCGTAAGTGCTAGTTTCTCGAAGAGATATTTGATGGGATCTAGACGTGAAAGCAACATTACTGAGTGAGCTAACATGTAGTGTTGCAGCTTCCTGGTAGCCCATACCAAAGCTAAGCAAGCCTTCGCCAATGGTGTGTAACGGGTCCCATACTCTAGCATCTTCTTGCTCAGATAGTAGATGGCCCTCTCCACTTTGCCCTCTAATTCCTGCGCGAGCATGCAGCCCATTGTGGTCTCAGTTACTGAAAGGTACAATATCAACGGTCTCCCCAGCTCTGGTGGTGACAACACGGGTGGGTTCTGTAAATACTCCTTGATCTGTTCAAAAGCAGCTTGGCATCGGCCGTCCCACTGGAATTTCTTTCCTTTCTTCAGGAGACCAAAAAGTGGTTCACAAGTCAAGGTTAATTTTGAGATAAACTGTCTTATGACTTGCGCTTTACCCTGAAAGCCTCGCACCTCCTTTTCAGTCCTTGGTAGTGGCATTTCTAAAGATGGCCTTGATTTTGAAGGGTCGACATTCGAACCCATCTCTGTGTAATGAGGAACCCATAGTCTTCCCCGATAACACCAAACGAAACACTTCTGAGGATCAGCGCAACCCGGAATTGCCTGATCCTTTGGAAAACTTTTTCAAGGTGGGTAGTGCCCTTTCATTCCTTGGATTTAGACAAACATGCTGTCTGCATACACTCTCAACCTGCTTGTGGATCCATGTCGGCAATATTGTGGTCAGCGGCCCGATTGAAATTAGCTCCAGCATTTTTTCAGCCCAAATGGCGTTTACCGCTGTAGCAATAAGTCCCCCACGGAGTGGTGAAGGTAATCTTTCTCGGATCTTCTTACAGGTGCACATCACTATCTGATTGTAAGCCCAAAAAGGCCATACCTGAAACAAAAGCAAAAGCATGCCCCGTGGTAGAGTCCCACTAACTCATCGATAACGGCAAGGGAAAGTCGTCCTTTCGGACATGGTTCTTGTGTTAAGTTCCCTGAAACCATGCATCCCGGACACTGTCATCCCTTCTTTCACCTAGAAAAGTTGGCCACCAAGTCGGTATCGGATACTAGTAGAAACCTGCGGCGACTTTCGCTTGGTGCC
>NW_021029591.1:382340-422214 GCF_004153795.1 Camellia sinensis | reverse complement strand
TAACTTATTAAAATACAGCTGTTAAGTATTTTAAATTTCAAGCTATATAAACTACAAATCAAATTTGCCTAATAGGAGGGTTGGCAATAAATGACAGTGGGGTGAGGTTAACATGGTAACTCTTATTGAATGAAAAGCCTCTAAGCAGGTAGCAACCATAATTGAATTGAGCCAAGTAAAGCTTAAAATCAAACTCTTAAAGTCTCACAAAAAGCCAATCCCAACTCTAGGTTGGCAGATAAGAGAAGGAAAAACGACGTTTTGAGGCATAAGGTGAGGATGACTTTTAGAAGTAAATGAAATCAAATTACACCTTGCATTTCAATTAAGTGAGGTCGACTATATGGATCTGTTTCATCTCTTGATAGTCAATAAAGACTTTTAGAAGCAATCTCAAGCAAAATAATCTCCAATAAACCTTCCACCCTTTCTTAGTTTGCACATATATGTTTTCCTACAGAGCTTACCCTTCAATTGAAGCTAAAACTGTTAGACATTATAAAATGCTCTCTCAAGGGATCAGCTTGGCAAAATGAACAAATTGTACACAAACAATTGAATTCTACAAGCATCAAGAAAAGGCATGCCAAACTCTTGGTGGCCACTCAAAAGTAAGCACCTAATATAGGATAAGTTCTCATCAAAACCAACTACTCGACTTTGACACATGCCAATCAACTCCTTTTTTTCCAAAAACACACGAAAGAGATCCAGCAAGACCTAAAGTTAAAACCTAAGTTCCGAAAAGATTTAAGCTTGAATGACAGGATTAAGTAACTCATCCATCTTAACTGTCCCCACTATAATTGAAGTTGGGGATAACAGTCCCCTGCTCAATAATCTAGAACCCCAATCATCATAAACAACTTTCAGAGATTCGTTATAGATGGGAAAACAACACCAACACAGAAGAGTACATAATACGGTTATCTCAACATTGCATTTATCCTAGATGGAGTCAACACTCCACCAAGAAGAATGCTTTGTTGCCGTTGTTGGTGAGCTTGATATATATTATTGGGTCCATTTCCTAAAAGCTTTAACTTTTGGGACAACTGGTAACTTAACATGATATCAAAACTTACGTTGGGGAAGGTCTTTTGGTCCCTGTTTGCGTTCTTTCTTTTCTGTATGTATGGATGTTTACATCGTGTGCAAGACGAGGTTGCGCATAAATATACATTGTTATACCCATTTCCAAAAAACCCCAAATCTTTTAAACAACAAAAATGTTTTAGATCACTAATTGAAGACCACTAATAGACCACTAATGACGTGGCGCTGATGTGGACCCACCACTGATGTGATAGTTTGGCTTTTTTTTTTTCTTTTTTCCTTGCATTGCCAGCTCATTAGAGCTTGCATTAGTGTACAAATTTAGAACACTGAATCAGTGCTGTTTAAACAATTGGGACTTAATAACAGCCAATCACTGCATTATGTGCACTTTTCTGACTTTTTTGTGTTTGTAGCATTATTGTTATAGATACATATACTTTTACAGTAAACTGGGTCGTGCTAATCGTTGGAAGTGTAGATTTTATTTCTGGTTTTTTTGAGAAAGCAGCCTAACCCAAAGTTCAACAACAATATCCAATTGTACTTGGGTTCTTAAGTTTGATTTGAAAAGGAAAATAATTGAGCCTCCAAAGTTCTTAGGGAAGCAACTAAACAGGATGAACCCAAAAAAACAAAAGCCAACCTTGATTAACGTCAATGTATACAGGGCTTTGCCTTCCACTCCTGTCCACAGACAAGTCATTTATTTACGTTTCTCATGGTATAGATTTAGCAGTGATTTGTTTACTGAAACAATAACAATTTGGTCAAAGAGAATTCAACCACTAATTTTCAATAACACAATATCATTACACACCAAGTTACCTCAAACAAGGAAAATGTCTTTGCCCAAAAAGGTTTAATAAACAGAAATTTAGTAATACCACAGTATTCAAACAAGAACCTTTCAAACAGTTCTATTGCAGTAGTCATGCACAAAATTTTGTAAATAGAAAAATGTCATCTAATACAAGCTCTTGATCGTTATCCATTAGCATACAAGAATGACACCCTAAAATCTAGGAGTGAAAGGGACAATATAACTTGACAACAAACAAAATACTTTTAACGAAAATTGCAATCTTTTGAGCCTAGTGAAGCAAGAGTCCATAATGCATACATGGTAACAGTTACAGAGAGAGTACTACATTGTTATTATCTATAAGCTCCAGATAATTGAATATGCAAAAACAAGGCATTGCCATATCTCAAATGAGTCTTTGATTGTAGCAAGATCTACATAAAAGATATCATTAATAGTGTAAACTAACATAAAAGTGGAACGATAAATAAACAAAAGAAATAAGAAAGGAAATGCCAAACATACAGACACCAAAGAATGACAAAATTTAAGAGTGTGGCTTTAACTGAATTAAAAATCATGAGTTGTGCCAAAACAAATTTCTGTTTAAATATTTATCAAAGCTTAGCATTTGCATTGTGCTGAGGAAGCCTTTTGATTAGTTGGTGCATATGCAAATTTGTTTAAATCCACACCAACATTTGACCTTCAACGAACACATACAAATTATTAAGATGCTCATAAAAGGATTTATTTAGGGGCAATAAACTTTAGCATCAAGGTCAAACAACATTACCTACTAGTAAATGTGTTCTGCACATCTTTTAGAGGGGCACAGAGACCACTAGCACGAGAACCAGATGAGAAGCACCTGAATGATGATATTACAGAAACAAACTTTTCCATTGATTTCTCTGCTATGTCAGAATAATTTGCTAAATGGGAAATGTTACATCCAAATTCCCATCATTCAGCCTTTGTCTCTGTAACTGTATCATCAAGGGTAGAAATGCTGTTACCTGAAGCAGAGAAACATATTAAGTCTATTCTCCTTCTAGAGAAACAAATGTTAGAGGCATTACAGAATTGATAACAATAAGATAGAATAATTAAACAAAGTAGAAACAGTAAAGAGAATCAAATTATAGCCGAATGCAGTACATGAACACATACAAAAATTGATGGAATGTTTGCTATGAGGATCAGCCATTCAATATCAAGGATGAAAGCTGGAAATGGTTGCGATGAGTCTGCACCTAGCCTGAGGTTACAACAGCAGCACAAACTTAGCCAAAGCATGTCTCATCTTAAAATGTCGACTAAATTTCAGCCCTTCTTATTTCCAATATTAAGACAAGTTCAAGGTAACTTAAAGTAAACAAACCCATGAGAAAAGATAAACAACAAATAAGAAAAAAATCAGTTAAGAGAATCAAAAAAGTTGTAAGCTGAAAAAAGATGACTATTCGGAAGCTGGAGGAGGGATGCTTGGTTTTTGCTTTCTGAAAAGCGCACCAAACAAAACCTTTGCATTTTTCTCCGATGACCTCAACTGTGGGATTGACCTAAGAAAATTAACCTTGAATGGAAAATGAAGAAAAAGAGAAGGTCGAAGCAAGAAGAGGGAGAGGGAGAAGAACTTAAACGAAGGAGAGAGAAATGAAGAAAGAGACAAATGAATGAGAGAAATAAACCCACAATAGCTTCACTAGGGCATTTGACATGCTTGTTGGTTTCACAAGGGACTTTCGGAAACTACGCTAGGACTTCAAGTCCTTCGAAAGCTTTGCTAGGGCATAATTTCTTTATGATAAAAATGCAAGACCAGCTAGGGTTTACAAACTGTTGTAATCGCTTTTTATTTAGTTTTATTCTTTGAACTTTTCTTTTTTACACTTTTAAGTCCATTTAAAGGTTTTTAAAATATCATTTTGACACCGCAATCCACATGTCCTAAACATGTCTCAAGTGTCCCCATTGTGTCCGAGGAAAAAAACTAGACCCATCAGACACTAGAAAACAGCATTCAGATAGATGTTTGTGCTTCAATGCGTAGAATTAAAGAATCGTTTTCATGACTTTTTCTTGATGATTTGAAGGCATAGACTTCTCTTGAACCTTAGTTTTCATCTTTAGACATGTACTTATTGATGGCAATTCTAGTGTCTAAATACCTCCTTCAACACCATGCCCACCATATCAATGTCAAACCTACAAGTTTGATCTAAACAAATATCACTCTCTAATCATCCCCCCAATCATACCAATCACAAAAACTCCTCATTCGAAGCAAGCCAATTAGAGAACACCATAGGATCATTTGTTCATTCAAAGTCTGAAACTGTTACCTCTTCTCTAACCATAGAACCTAGTTTTCCTCACGCCAAGGTTAGATTTGCATCACACAATTCACAAGAAAGCTTTAAAACTCTATGCCATTCAAACAAAAGCATTGCATAGCTTTATATACATATTATGGAACTCTTACTAGTAATATGATTTGATTTCCTATTTAAAACTCAACTCCTAGCACCTAGTTTTCCTCACACCAAGGTTAGATTCATCACACAATTCACAAGAAAGCTTCAAAACTCTTAAAATTACCTAATAACTCAATGCTATTCAAACAGAAGCATTGCATAGCTTTATATAGCTATTATAGAGCTCTTACTAGTAATATGATTTGATTTCCTTTCTAAACCTCAACTCCTAATGTTGCTAGTACTCATCAAGTCCATACTAACATTACTGGCTATTCCCATTCCAATTCTTATCGTTGTTGTTGCACAATACCCATCCCCATGTCCCCACATCACACTTACATCCACTCTTCCGTCCATACTTACATCCACAGATGCTATTCCATACCCTTCTACCAACAAATCCGGGAAGGACATACAAGGAAGAAGGCTAACTTCATAAACTATTGTAGACACCCCATTTTTGACCGACCTTAAGACTCAGACGTCACTAGTTGAGTACTCGGTGATGTTGCATTTTGTGCTCGTTCTGAGGTTTCAGAGTCTCGGTTGCGAGTCTTGCCTCCGGACTTCGGGGCTCTTTTTGTGCCTTGCCTTGGTTTGTGAACCGGGTCCTGTTTTCTCCGTTTTCTCTTCCTGAAGGGAGGGAGAGGTCTCGTAGACCATCTCTCAGTGGCCGTAGGCTACGTTTCATGGCTGTAGGCCATTTTTCCCGTTTGGAGCCCGGTTTCCGGTTTTCGAAGCCGTCGGCCGTATGCCTCGGTTCGGGACCGCTTAACTACCTCCGTTTACTCCGGTTTTTGGCACACATCTTATTTCCTCCCTTTAGAGGAACACTGTGGCCCTAGAGACCACCTTTGTGGTCATACACCACTTCCGGTGCCTAGCAACCTGTTTTCGAGGCCCCGAGCCGCGCGTTTTGGCCTCCGAACCTTCGTTTTGCATCCGTTTTGGTCCATTTTTGGTGGGAACCCTATTTTCACTGTTAGGGAAGTGGTAGGATGGTGGCCGGCCACCTATTCTCCTAAAAAGCCAGTTTTCTCATTTTCTCTCTCCAAAAGCCGATTTTTCTGACAGAAAACTGGTTTTTCCCACTTTTGAGCCACATTTTCTGGCTTTTCATACCACCATGGTGATCTACTCATCTGGGAGGCCACCAATATGGGTAGGCCGACCAATAATTCACTTTGACCCTTTTGAAGCTTGCTTAAAAGCTAGCTTTTTTCTCTTTTGAGCCACATTTTCTGGTTTTTCTCCACAGGGTTGTGTTTTACTCATCTGGGAGGCCACCTTTCTGGGTAGGCCGACCAGCAATTGTTCTTGAACCTTTTGACCCCGGGTCGGCCGACCAGGGGGAGTGGCCAGCCGGCCACTTGAACTGGTCAGCCTGCTTATTGCTTTTCCTCTCTTTGAGTGTAATCCAACTGTGCCAGCTGGAGACCATTTGGTGCATCCTCCATACACGTGGAGGATCTTTGAAGCTTCCAAGAGAAGCTTTGGCCTCTCTTCTCTATAAGAGAGGCCCTCCTCTTCATCTCAGCTGGTTAGACACTTTTGCTTAAGGCTCATCACCTCCCACCTCCATTGCTACTATTCCAAACCCTAACTTCCTTGGTCCATTTACACTACAACCCATAGCACCACACCACCATCATCCATTCCAGCCCCTTGGAAGTCATTGGCAGAGGTTGAAAGCTCATTTCCTTGGACCAAAGGCTGCTGGAAAGTTGGGCTACAAGGGTAAGCTCCTATTCTTCCCATTTTTGCACTATTTTGTTCTATATCTTAGCCCCTTTTGCTTACATTTTTGGGCTTCGGCCTGAACTAAAAATAGTCTTATTTTGAGCTCATCTTCATGTTTGATTTAAGGACTTTTCTCTGTTTGAAGTCTTCTACTCCCCCTTTGTGATTTATCCCTCTTTTGAGGCTTATTTTGCATGACATATTAGCCCTATTTTTGAGCATTTTTGGGCTTCAAGCTAAACTGTGAAGTATCTTATTTTGAGCCCCTCTTCAATTTTGTTGAAGGGCTCTTTACTGTTTGAGGCCATCTACTGCCCCTTTCCCTTTATCTCTCTTTTAGGGCTATTTTTGCATCATATTTTAGCCTTACTTGTGAGCATATTCAAGATTTTCCATAAACTGTAAAGTATCTTGTTTTGAGCCCCTCTTCAACTTTGTTGAAGGGCTCTTTGCTGTTTGAGGCCTTTTGCTGCCCTGTTTGTTCAATCTCTCTTTTAGGGCTGTTTTTGCATGATACATTAGCCTTATTTGTGAGCCATTTTAGACCTCGACCTAAACTAAAAAAAATCATGTTTTGATATCATCTTTATGTTTAATTCAGGTCTATTCTCTGGTTGGGGTCATCTTCCCCTATGCATGCTTCATTCCTTCATGATTAGGGTTATGCATTAGAGCACTTGCATTGGCCATGGTTTGGCCTCTTAGCCACTGAAATCGAGTAGATTTTTTGTGGCTTTGATTCATTTTTGAGGGCCAAAATTAGAGGGGAGTGACCCCCTCTCTCCTTGTCTTGTTTGGGGATCTTTTGGGCCTTCCAAAGGGACCCTATTTTTCATGCATTGAAGTCTTGTTTCAGGTCCAATTCTGTGGGTTTTAAGGTCTTCCTTAGGTCTGTCTGGGCCTCTTTTGATCATATTTTATGTCTACAATGCATGTGTAGAACAATTCCATTCAAGGCCTTTTGAGGGGGCCTTTCTTTTCATGTTTCCTAGACTGATTTCAGGGCCAATTTTGTGAGTTTTAGGGCTATCATAACTCACTTCCAAAGTTGGTTTGGTCATGCTAAGTGTCTATCTTATATGTGCTTAACAACCCCTTCAATGGCCTTCCAAAGAAGCCCCTCATTTTTGCATGCATTGACTGCATTTCAATGATTATTTGGGCATATTTTGGCATGTTTTATTCACTTTTTTTGGCTGGTTTGGTGAGTTCTCATTTGCTTCATATACATGCCATACAAACCATACTTGTTAGCCAATGTTGCATGCTATTTTAGTCTATCATGTTAGCATCTTTTGGCCATGCTCTAAACTAGAGATGTGCATGTTTTGGGACTGTCTTGGCTCTATCTTTTGACTTCATGATCAAATAATGCTTGTCTTGTATACTTGTGGTTCAATGCATGTGCCTAGTTTTGAGTTTCGGGGCTTATTCCATGCATCGGGTGCCATATTTCCATGTTTCGGGACCATTTAGCATCATGTTTCAGTGCTGAAATTTGCATTTTTGAATGCCATGCTTCATCCTTGCCATGCTTTGGTAGAGTGGTATTTTATGCCTTAGGTTCGGTCCTTGGTTTGCGTGCATAAGTGCACGCGTTTCGGTTGTCTCATTTTCATCCAATGGCCACTGATGTGAGTGTGGCTGAGGTCCACTCATGTTGGTGTAAGTCCATTATGCATTGTGTATGCCATTCCATAGCATTGCGTATGCTACGTTGTATGTTAGAGCATTGTGTATGTCATGTTGCATCGTGCATTGTGTATGCCATTTCATAGCATTGCGTATGCTAGGTTGTATGTTAGTCGCATTGTGTATGCCATCTCATTTTCATTGTGTTTGGGATAAGAGTTAGCCCGAGCACGGGAAACGAGGGACGTTTCGCACTCCGAGTAACGGAACGTGTCTCAATTCCCTGTCGCCGACACTCCGGATTACCCATGATGGAGTTTAGTTCTTGTTGTGCTTTCATGTGCATTCATTTCATATTGAGTCATGCAATTCGACTCCTCGGCCATCATGCATCGATATGCGTGATTGGTGGTACGAGGATCGAGGACTACACTTCCTGAAGAGTAGTCATGCATACATGTGTGAAATACTTTGTCATGCCCCTTTGTTGCTCTTTGTTACAATAAATCAAAAATCAGCGGCCTTCTGGAGCGTTGCGCAATATTCCGAAAACAATTGCAAACAGAGGCGAATCGGGGCATCGCAATCGATTTCCGCACCAGGCAACGCAAGCATGCATCATTCCACCATTCGGAACAGAGCTGAGGCAGTCCATAGGCTTACATGCTAATTTATCGCTTTCCTAGTTAATTTGTTAATTAATTAGGGTTTTGTAATATTTAATTATTTATTCGGACTGTATTATTCTTTCGAACACTCCGAGCGAGGGCACAATTGTAATAAGTGTGCGTGCGTGTGATGTATGTCTTCCAACCCCACGTTTTTCTCCCTTTTATTTACCAGCTTATGATGGTTAGATTAGGGCATGTTTCGATGGGCATACAGTATGATAGCATGTTTGCATCATTCATCTGTATTGCATGCATCGGGCTCGGTGCATCATACTAACTGCATTTGTATTTCAATTCCAAATTGAATACGTGTTAGCTGTAGCATCATCATATGCCATGCCGAGCCTATTATTATTTGCATTTTTACATGTGTTGCATTAGGCATTTCTGTATAGTTAGGATCATGCATGGATTTCTAACATAACATCTGTTTTGGCTTGGAGTACTCGGTAAGTGTTTATGCTTTAGCATCCTTGCATGTGTGTGAGTGACTGCCATGATAGCATGCTTACCATGAGGCTAATTGCTTATGTGATATAACTGCCTGAATGCCAGTGGGTGAAGGTTGGGTTATTTGGATTCGAACAATTCATCAATTGTGAGTTTTAAGCCCACTAGATAGTGGCAAACCATTTTGTTTTCTAAGCCCACCCGAGGGTGGCAAATCCACATTTTAGCCTACTTGCGAGTAGCAAACCGCTTTAAAAAACAAACATGAAACGCTTTGCTCCAATTCAGGCAATCTAGTCTATACTTGTATGCTGTGCGCATCACGTAGTAAATCTAAGCTAATAACCGGAATAAGAACGCATAATGTTTTCAAAACCCGATATCATGGTTAGTAGAGGCCGATCTTTGATCGGGCGTGCAAGGGTGCTCACGAAGTGACCTTCCCCAATCGTACCCAAGTTCCCGAGCTGAGGCAACTTTGATGATGACGGACACGTGGCCTTAGGCAACGAGTCAGGGTTTCCTAAATTTCCCAAAATAAAAATATTTAGGTGGCGACTCTGTATCTGGCAAAGCAGTCCATGTTTGGCACTTCTTTCAAAAAAATCTGTTTTCAAAAACGATTTGCCGGATTTTGACTCTTTGATGATTCATCGGTCTTGCATTGCACTCTGCGAGATTAGATACAGGACCGCGACATTGAGTCCTGAACTGTAGTGAGCCCAATGAACAAAACGGGGAGGGATTCCCTCCCGGGGCGTTCGGGGACGTCTACAGTTTCTGACGACTTTGCTGGGAATTTAGAGAACTTGACTCGAACGCACGATATCTTGTTTTGACTACACTTATGTATTTCTTTGCATTGCATTTGCATTGGTGCGCCTAGGACACCGTGTTTGCCATCTGCTATTCCTGAACGGTTTGCCGGAGGCTCGCTTCGAGAAGCGATAAGACTGATCGGTTGTGGGATCTGCCACGACGGGAACACAAACCCCGGTTTTACCGGGGCACCCTTTCTGACCATTCGACCTAGTGCATATCGGAATCCATAGTGACCATTCCAAATTAGGACAGGTTGCTTACCCGATCATAGGTTGTTTAAAACCGCTGCGTGCGTAGTGAAACCCTAGCTCCTGACAAAATAGGACAGGGAACCCCTCCATAGGGGTGTTTTGGCTCTCACTTGCTTGCTATGTGCTTTTAGGGTATGTCCCTACAGGAATGCATGTAATAGTTTGCAAGTCTGGGTATCAGGCCTGCAGGCATCAGTATCTGGGAATCAGTTTTACCTGAGGGTATCAGTTCACCGGCAAAATTTTGGGCAGAATTCAGTAGAGAGCACACTCATTCAACTATGCTCATATCTGTTCAGGTGAAATCAGGCTGAGATGCTGCATGTTTTCTCTTTTGCTAGGTAGTCTTGGAACCATAGCTTCAGAAGGCTCCGATATCTCCCGAGGTTCATCGGACTTGTGCTGATAGACTTTGTCAGGTCAGAGATTCAGTTCAAGGGAAAATCAGTGTTCCTCCGCCAGAGGCAGGGTAAAAGGGCCAGTCAGGCACAGATCACCAGTTCAGCAGTTACCAGATCAGTGGCCCTTATCCACCCCACCAGTGAATAGTCAGGCTGAGGCCTCAGTTTTTATCAGTTTTTAGTCACCCCACCAATCAGTCAGCCGGAATAGCAGAACATGGAAGGGATGGAGGAAATGATGCGTTAACTCCAAGAAAGTATGAAACTCATGCAACAAGACGCTGCCCGCCAGACGAAATTTGCCAAACAGCAGGCTGCAATCATGGCTCAACAGACAGAGTTAATTACCCGACTACAACAGCAAACCGGAGCATCTGCTTCGCACCAAGCCCCTCTCCCACCAGGAGTCCCAGCACCCGAGGAGGCACCAAATGGCCAGGGAGATACGAACATTTTGACAGGACTGGCTCCGCCCCCAATCCTACCCCAATTATCCAAAACACCCACCAACCTGCCAGATTCTCCCTTTGAGACCGAGGTGGACTCCACAGCATTGAAGGTGAGCAAGCTTGAAAAGCTGTTCAAGAAATCTCAGGGCGTCAAGTCCATCCCGGACATTGAGGATGGGTATACCGATGCGGCTGTGACGCTGCCACGCTTTAAAATGCCACATATTGACCGCTTTGACGGGTCCGGGGATCCCATGGTGCACTTACGGCTGTTTTCAGACATATTAAGGCCGATGGGCCTCACCAGACTACAGAAGCTTTCTTTATTCGGCCGAACCCTGTCAGGTGTGGCGGCTATCTGGTACGCGAAATTGGAAGACGATGTTAAGAGGAATTGAGATGAGATGGCCGAGGCTTTTGACGCTCAGTACTCCTATAATACACAGATCGAGGTCACAACCCGTGATCTCGAGACGACTAGGCAGGAGCCTAAGGAGAGTTTTTTTGACTTCGTAACCCGGTGGAGAGCCAAGGCCTCAATGATGACCACTAGGCCCACTGACAAAAATCAGATTCGGATGATTGTGCACAATCTCTAGCCCAAGCTTATGCAGAAGATGATTGTTCTCCTCTTCCCTACCTTTTCAGATTTACATGAGGTGGGGGTACAAATTGAGGATGCTATGAAGCAGGGCCTCATTGACCAGGAGAAGGAGCAGCCCAGGAGGGCTTTTTCCCGCAGTTCGAACGCGACCACCAGTGGTGATACAGCTGCAAGATCTTCTGAAGTGGGCATGGTCATCACCACCACATCAAAAATAGCTACCCCATTCACCGGTGCGTCCGGAAGTAGCTCACAGAAAACCAAATATCCACCTCGAGTCAAGAGGATTTTTACCCCACTTTATATGCCTTTGTCAAAGGCTCTAGAGGCCTTACTCCGGAAGGGATATCTGAAACCATTGGAACAACGACCTCTACCTGATCCGATCCCTCCAAAGCATGACCACACTAAATCCTGAGCCTACCATCAACAAACCGGTCATGACACTGATAGTTGCTTTCATCTGCGCCATGATGTACAGGATCTGTTTGACAACATGGTCATCGCCGCACCAGCTCAGCAAAGTCTATCGCCATTGGATCAGTGAACTTGGGGGATAATGTGACCATGTGATCGGGGGATGAACCAGCTGCGGGTGGCGCTCAGTTTACTCCCGATGTGGCGTATGACACGCACTGTTTTGAGCATTTGTGAATGCTAGTTTTTGTACTTTTTGACTTGGGTATTGGGCCAGTCTTGTTATTTTGTATATAGTCAATCTTTTTGTACTGAGTCAGTTGGGTCTGTCTTGTTATATCGAGTCAGTCCTGTTTTGTTAGAGTCGGGTGATCCCGGGGGCGTTACCTCGGATATCACTATTTTCTTTTGTGTCTGTCTTTTCGCTTCCTTTTGAGTCTGTTTCCGCCGGGGAGCCAGTAACACCAAAAGATTTGAATGAAACAACAGTGGTTTTTCATGCTTTTGTGCTTGCTTTTGCCTTGTGCCGGTTGTGCCAAAAATTTGAATGAAACGGCAATACTTTTTGCCTGCTCTTCTGTGCCTTGAAATCATTGTATTGACCTAAGCTTTTCAAAACTTTTTCTAACACTGCGGTGAAAACAATGGGGAAGGAATTCCTCGAGTTTTGCAAAAATTTGATCAATTGAGAGAAAGAGAGGCATGCTAAGCCCTTAACGAATGAGATCATGCTTGTTAATGTGAGTACTGAGAAGGATCCTGGCTTGATCCAGATTGGTTCTACATTGTCTTCAGCACGAGCGACTAGTCGCTTTCTTGAAAGATTTCAAAAAAAAAAAAGTTTTGCGCGGTCCTACGAAGACCTGTGTGGAATCACTCTTGAGATTGTGCAGCTTAGGATTGCTCTCAGCCTCGAGACTTGACCCCTCTTAATTTCAAAACCTTGAACTTGGATTCAGAATGTTCCAAGGCCAATCATGATGTGAGGCCTGTGTGGCCAGATTCGAAACAGCCCGTGAACTAGGGGCAAAAAAAGTCAGATCAAGAAGCTTGTGAAGTTAGATCAGGAGCACCCCTCGAACTAGGGGCAAAATGTCAGATGTGCTCGAAGAGTCAAAGATGAAGATCGGCAAGAATGCCAAATCCCAAAAGGGTGGAAAGAAGAAAGTATTGCTGAAGTATAAGTGAGTTCCTACCCACAACACTAGGAGCAAATTCAGCCCCCCCATTGGGTGGACTCCTGCATCGTCAGCGAACAGCAGTCATTCTCCTGGATTCAGATGACTTCAGGATCTCAAAACCATTTGACATGGACGAAGCTACACCTTTACCCTTGAAAGGCTCGCTGGGCCGAAAACCCGGAAGGGCGACCCAAGCAAAAATTAGAGCAAGAAAAAGAAAAAAGAAAAATGCAAAGAATGAAGAAAAGAAAAGAAGAAAAATGAAGAAATGAAAAGAAATAATTGAAAAGAAAAGAAAAACATAGTTCGCAAGGTTGAAAACCCGGAAGGGCGGCCTTGGCAAAAGTTAGAGCGCAAAAGGAGAGGTTAATACCCGAGTGTACCTTAACCCCGAACTACGTAAGGCTTGATTCCCGTCTTTGGGATACGTAGGCAACTTCATTCTGAAGTCCAGCCGTAAAACACTTCAAATCTGACTGTGTCCATGTAATGGTTTTGATCATCTTTGTCTTCTCTGTATCTGAGAGTTCGGTTGTGATCGTCACTCTGAGGACTGACTACAATGCACTGTGGTGCCATTTAGACAAAGGGCAACTTTCCGTTGCCATACAGTGTGCCGCGGTGCTATTCAAACAAGGGGCAACTTTCCGTTGCCATGCAGTGTCCTTCAAGCAAGGGGCAATTTTCCTTCGGATCTGAGGCTGTGCATTGTAGACGTCCCCCGAACGCCCCGGGAGGAACGAGCTCCCGTTCCGTTCATTTGGGGTCACTACAGCTCAGGACTCTCCAAATTTGTCACGGTTCCTAATCAGTGCGATGAGGTGCGCAAGATAGCGCGACATCTGTAAGGACTGATTGATCCTTGCTGGCACGCTCATAATTACAAAAGTAACCTTCGAAAGCCAAAAAGCCAACAATATGTGAACTTATTTATTTATTTATTTTAAACTAACGAATAAATAAGTTAAATTTTTTAAAAGTAAAATGATAATGGAAATAAACAAAATAATTTACTTGGTGCGATTGCTTTAGTGAGGACTTGAGGAAAGATGGATTTTATTTTTATTTATTTATTTAATTGGTAAGAAATTATTAATTATAAATATGACAAAAATGAGAGAGGGAGAGAGAAACTCATTCATACTAAGGAGAGAAGGAATTTAGCGAGTTTTTTTTTAATTGGATGATTTAATTCATTTTTTTAAAAGCTTTATACTTTTTGTCATTTAACTAGTCAAATCTTAAAATTTCATTTATTTTCCTTCGAGAAGGTTTTAATATTTATACAAAAATTGCATAATACGAGCAAAACCTAAAACAATTTAGGTTTTAAAAATAATGTTTTTAACTTTACAAAAAATATAAGAAATTGCTTTTCGTTTTTTTATTTTAAAAAAAATAGAAAACTTGTTTGGTTTATAAAAATACTTTGAAAATACACACACAAAAAAAAGGGGGTAAGTTACACTGACACTCCCCTAAGGTTTTGTCCAATTACATTCCACTCCTGACGTTTTGGAAATTACATTCCCACCCCTGTGATTAATAGTCTCATTCACAAAACCCTCCTGTTTATATAATAATCCAGATGAATGATGCAAACATGCTGTCATACTGTATGCTAATTGAAACATGTCCTAATCTAACCATCATAAGCTGGTAAATAAAAGGGAGAAAGACATGGGGTTGGAAGACATACATCACACGCACGCGCACTTATTATAGTATTGCCCTCGCGCAGAGGGTCCGAATAAATAATACAGTCCAAATATTACAGTCCCGAATAAAAGAATATTACAGTCCGAAATATTACAAAATCCTAATTAATTAATGAATTAGCTAAGAAAACAAATAACACTGGCGTGCAAGCCAGGGACTGCCTTGCTTCCGATGGATGATGCATGTCCGGGTTGTCTTGCGCGGAAATCCACCGGAATGCCCCAATTAGCCTCTGTTTACGCCTATCCTTGAAATGCGCGCCGAGTCCCAAAAAGTTGTTGATTCCTGATTTTGCTGCAACAGAGAGCAGGAAAGGGGCATAGCAATGTATTTGCACAGATGTATGCATGTCTCGATCCTCGTGCCACCAATCACGCATACCGAGGCATGATGGTCGAGGAGTCGAAATGCACAACTCAATATAGGATGAATGCACATGAAACTACAGCTAAAAACCTAACTCCATCATGGATAATCCGGAGTGTCGGTGACCGGGGAATTGAGACATATTCCGTCACTCAGAGTACGAAATGCACCTCGTTTCCCGTGCCCGGGCTAACTCCTATTCCGGACACGATGCAATATGCATGATATGCATGAAATGCAACTAAGATGCAATCCTAACATACACAATGCTATGAAAATGAGATGCCTCGAAATGCGTGCACACGGGCACGCAAACCGAGGCGATGGTATGTGCAATGAAGATGAGGTGCCTCGAAGTGCGTGCACACGGGCACGCAAACCGAGGCGATGACAGAAACAATGAAGATGAGGTGCCTCGAAATACGTGCACACGGGCACGCAAACCGAGGCGATGGCAAAATGCAATGAAAATGAGGTGCCTCGAAATGCGTGCACACGGGCACGCAAACCGAGGCGGTGATGAAATGTGATGAAATGACACGGAAATGACAAATGGGCTTATACCAACATGAGTGAGCCTCAGCCACACTCACAAAGGATGCCGGCGGATAAAAAAAGAGGTGCCTCGAAATGCGTGCACACGGGCACGCAAACCGAGAAAATGCAAAATGGCCTACGGCCACCAAATGTAGCCTACGGACATTGAGAGATGGCCTACGGGACCTCTCCCTCCCCTCAGGAAAAGAAACAGAGAAAACCGAGTCTAGTTCGCAAACCGAGACAAGGCACAGAAAAGGGTTCGGAAGTCCGGAGGCAGGGCTCACAGCCGCGACTCTGAAACTTCTGAACGAGCACACTATGCAACATCACCAAGTGCTCAATCGGTGACGTCTGAGTCTTAAGGTCGGTCAAAAATGGGGTGTCTACATGCATCTCGAGGGTAGGTTCCGTGCTCGTTGAGCAGTGGCCGTTTGCAAAAACAGTTTTTGAGAATTTTTACTAAGGTTGACTATTTTTCTTGAAAAGTATTCCATTTTCCAAAAATGGACCGTTTCTTGGACCCAAAAAGGAAAATTTTCAGTGCTCATAACCTAACTTGCATGATTTTAAATCAAAAAATCGAACAAGCATGTTAATCTAACTCTCGTGTTGGTCAAAATTGTTTTAACAGAAAACCAAAACAAAAAAAATTGGTCAACATGATGAACTAGGGACATAGTTGAGTCAGGCTTCCTGTCTTTCCCCCGTCGTTAATGCATTTTCCAGAAAATGCACCATACTTGCCGGAAAGGGCACCCTGTTCGCTAAGAAGGGCACAGCGGAAGCTAACAGAAAAGGGCTGAAAGCTCTCATATCCTCTGAGCAGCGAGGTATCAAGCCAAGTGCGAAGCACGAACTAGAATGGAGCAAGGTATTCCACTCCCTCATCCGGACAGATCTGATCACGTCCAACTCCCCAGCGGAGCATCGTCAACCGATGTCAATTGTAGATCTGTTGCGCGTCTGGTCGCATTGCAACCCCTATGTGGGAGAAACTCACTGTTGTGAACAAGAAAGAGAATCTAGCAGAATGTTAGGGGCAAGAGCCCGCAACTTCTTGTTTATCCATCAACCACCCAAGGGGGGATAAAAAAATGAGAGATTGAAGAATAGAGAGATGTGCGCTGAGAGAAAAAGTGAGGAAAAGGGCTTTTTCAGACAAAAAAAAAAAAAGGAGAGCCCGAGGGCCGAGTGATGTGAGAATCACAAATGAGAAACGGTGGGAAACAATACCCAGAGAAACAGGCTCCCTGTGCATGTCTGAGTGTCGTGTCTCTTTTTTGTTTTATCTCGATTCTTATCTTGAGTCGTTTTCGAGTGTCTGTGTTTGTGTTTAGGTTGTTTTGCCTTTGTTTTCCTTTGTTGAGTCGTGGTGCACTATGTTCAGTCGTAGGCTCAATACCCGGTGGAGAACTCATCTCAATTTCAAAATTCATTTTATGCTCCGAGTGCCGTGCCGTTCTCCACATCTGTGCAAAACAAGATTCGTTCTTTTATAAAATCGCAAGGTTCAACCCAGATCATGCGCAAACAGTAAAACCAGGACCTATCTGAAGCTATATAGGTTCCAGACTACAAAGCAAAAGAAAAAAGGGAAAAATTTGGAGCATTTGAGATTGTTTTAACTTCAATAAGTTCCGAGATTGCATTTCGTGTGTAGCTCTTCAGGTCTTGCCAATGCTCCGAAGTATGAGTGTGCCTCTACCTCAAGCTCAAGATCAAGTCTGCTTCAAG
This sequence comes from Camellia sinensis, assembly GCF_004153795.1. Classification (NCBI taxonomy): domain Eukaryota; kingdom Viridiplantae; phylum Streptophyta; class Magnoliopsida; order Ericales; family Theaceae; genus Camellia; species Camellia sinensis. The sequence goes on along the minus strand of NW_021029591.1, from coordinate 404,893 downwards.
TCAGAATGGCGATCAGAAGTGCTCTCCTAGAGTACCATTCCCTGCCAGGGATATCTTGGCCGTGTTTACAATGAGTTCCTAGGAGACCAACTGCGACGGTGGAAACTAGAGTTTGAATGGCTATTGCCTAGAACGCAAAGGTTCGGGATTTCTGAGACTAAAGTCTGGTTTAAATACCTAGAGGCGTGTCCTCGGCTTGAAATCTGTGTGGAAGCCCCATAGGTTGAGATAGTGTGTATGCACCTTAATTCTGGATACCGAACCAACCTAGTCTGTCACCCCGTTGGAGAATAGGGAAAGTTGTGAATATGATCAAGAAGAAAGGCAGCATCCAAAGTGTTCTACGTGAAGAATGTCAGTATTTCAGAGTCTTTTACTGTAAGTTGAAGGTAAAGTGTTCGGAGATCCCTGTCAGAGTAGAGCAGTTCATCGCCACTCACCCCATGAGGTGCTTTCTAAAGCGCCGCTAGGTTTGTTTATTGCGTTCCTTAAACATCATGCATTGTATTGCATTGTACCTATCAAGTTTCTTTCTCATTCATGTACGATGTTATATGTACGGTTCATTCAAAGAAGTTCCGTTTGAGATCATTTATTTAGTGTATCAATCACACTTCATTTACTTAGTGTATCAATCACACTTCACTTCCTTCATTTACTTAGTGTATCAATCACACTTCGCTTCCTTCATTTACTTAGTGTATCAATCACACTTCACTTTCTTCATTCGCTTAGTGTATCAATCACACTTCATTTATTTAGTGTATCAATCACACTCTCTTCACTTAGTGTATCAATCACACTCTCTTCACTTTGTGTATCTATCACACACATTCTCGTTTTGTGTATCTATCACACACATTCTCATTTTGTGTATCTACCACACACATTCTCATTTTGTGTATCTACCACACACATTCTCATTTTCTGTATCTATCCCACACATTCTCATTTTCTGTATCTATCACATACATTCTCGTTTTGTGTATCAATCACACTTCACTTCATTCACTTAGTGTATCAATCACACTTCATTCACTTTTGTGTATCTATCACACACATTCTCATTTTGTGTATCTATCATACTCTGTTCACTTAGTGCATCTATCACACTTCGTGTTCACATTTAGTGTATCAAGCACACTCTGTTCACTAAGTGCATCTTTCACACTTCGTGTTCACATTTAGTGTATCAATCACACTCTGTTCACTAAGTGCATCTATCACACTTCGTGTTCACCTTTTGTGTATCCATCACACTTGTTTACTAAGTGCATCTATCACACTTCGTGTTCACCTTTTATGTATCCATCACACTTATTCACTAAGTGCATCTATCACACTTCGTGTTCACCTTTTGTGTATCCATCACACTTGTTCACTAAGTGCATCTATCACACTTCGTGTTCACCCCTTTGTGTATCCATCACACTTGTTCACTTAGTGCATCTATCACACTTTGTGTTCAAGTTTTGTGTATCCATCACACCTGTTCACTTAGTGCATCTATCACACTTCGTGTTCACATTTAGTATATCAATCATGCTCTGTTCACTTAGTGCATCTATCACACTTCGTGTTCACATTTAGTATATCAATCATACTCTGTTCATTTGGTGCATCTATCACACTTCGTGTTCACATTTAGTATATCAATCATACTCTGTTCACTTAGTGCATCTATCACACTTCGTGTTCACGTTTAGTATATCAATCATACTCTGTTCACTAAGTGCATTTATCACACTTTGTGTTCACCTTTAGTGTATCTATCACAGTTGTTCACTCAGTGCATCTATCACACTTTGTGTTCACCTTCAGCATATCTATCATACTTGTTCACTCAGTGCATCTATCACACTTTGTGTATCTGTCACACGTTCACTCCGTGTATCCATCACACATGCTCACTTTGTGTATCTATCACACGTTCATTTCGTGTATCCATCACACGCACGCTCTGTGTATCCATCACATGTTCACTTTAGTGTATCTATCATTACACTCGCTTTGTATGTCTATCGCATATGCTTACTCACTCTGTGTATCTATCACACCTCGTCCACTTTTGTGTATCTATCGCACATGCTCGCTAAGATTGCATAATCTTCTTATATCCTTTCTGCATGTAATGTAGTTTGCTTTGTATTCTTGCTTAAAACTGTTACATTTATTGTGTATATTTGCTTCATTACAGTTTGCTTTGCATGATCATGAGTTATGTTTGGCTTTGTGCATGTCTTTTGCATTTTGCCTCCGCCTGCGGGCACATCTATGTTATCTTGCCTGTTTGTCTAAGTCTTCGGCCTTGTCAAAAATGGGCCGTCTCTGGGTTTTGACATTCACTCTCGTCACGTATGACTTCCGAGTTCTATCAAAGAGGGGCAACTGTAGACACCCCACTTTTGACTGACCTTAAGACTCAGACGTCACCAGTTGAGCACTCGGTGATGTTGCATTTTGTGCTCGTTCTGAGGTTTCAGAGTCTCGGCTGCGAGTCTTGCCTCCGGACTTCGGGGCTCTTTTTGTGCCTTGCCTCGGTTTGCGAACCGGGTCCTGTTTTCTCCGTTTTCTCTTCCCAAAGGGAGGGAGAGGTCTTGTAGACCATCTCTCAGTGGCCATAGGCTACGTTTCGTGGCCATAGGCCATTTTTTCCATTTGGAGCCCGGTTTCCAGTTTTCGGAGCCGTCGGCTATGTGCCTCGGTTCGGGACCGCTTAACTACCTCCGTTTACTCCAGTTTTTGGCACACATCTTATTTCCTCCCTTTAGAGGAACACTGTGGCCCTGGAGACCACCTTCATGGTCATACGCCACTTCCAGTGCCTAGCAGCCTATTTTCGGGGGCCCAAGCCGCACGTTTTGGCCCCCGAACCTTTGTTTTGCATCCGTTTTGGTCTATTTTTCGTGGGAACCCTATTTTCACTGTTAGGGAAGTGGTAGGATGGTGACCGGTCACCTATTCCCCTGAAAAGCCAGTTTTCTCATTTTCTCTCTCCAAAAGCCGGTTTTTCTGACAAAAAGCTGGTTTTTCCCACTTTTGAGCCACATTTTCTGGCTTTTCATACCACCATGGTGATCTACTCATCTGGGAGGCCACCAATATGGCTAGGCTGACCAGTAATTCACTTTGACCCTTTTGAACCTTGCTTAAAAGCTAGCTTTTCTCTCTTTTGAGCCACATTTTTTGGTTTTTCTCCACAGGACTGTGTTCTACTCATCTGGGAGGCCACCTTTCTGGGTAGGCCGACCAGCAATTGTTCTTGAACCTTTTGACCCCTGGTCGGCTGACCAGGGGGAGTGGCCAGCCGGCCACTTGAACTGGCCGGCCTGCTTATTGCTTTTCCTCTCTTTGAGTGTAATCTAGCTGTGCCAGCTGGAGACCATTTGGTGCATCCTCCATACACGTGTATGGAGGATCTTTGAAGCTTCCAAGAGAAGCTTTGGCCTCTATTCTCTATAAGAGAGGCCCTCCTCTTCATCTCAGCTGGTTAGACACTTTTGCTTAAGGCTCATCACCTCCCACCTCCATTGCTACTATTCCAACCTCCAAAACCCTAACTTCCTTGGTCCATTTACCCAACAACCCATAGAACCACACCACCATCATCCATTCTAGCCCCTTGGAAGTCATTTGCAGAAGTTGAAAGCTCATTTCCTTGGACCAAAGGCTGCTGGAAAGTTGGGCTACAAGGGTAAGCTCCTATTCTCCCCATTTTTGCATTGTTTTGTTCTATATCTTAGCCCCTGTTGCTTACATTTTTGGGCTTCGGCCTGAACTAAAAATAGTCTTATTTTGAGCTCATCTTCATGTTTGATTTAAGGACTTTTCTCTGTTTGAAGTCTTCTACTCCCCCTTTGTGCTTTATCCCTCTTTTGAGGCTTATTTTGCATGACATATTAGCCCTGCTTTTGAGCATTTCTGGGCTTCAAGCCAAATTGTGAAGTACCTTATTTTGAGTCCCTCTTCAATTTTGTTGAAGGGCTCTTTACTGTTTGAGGCCATCTACTGCCCCTTTCCCTTTATCTCTCTTTTAGGGCTATTTTTGCATCATATTTTAGCCTTACTTGTGAGCATAATCGAGATTTACCATAAACTGTAAAGTATCTTTTTTTGAGCCCCTCTTCAACTTTGTTGAAGGTCTCTTTGCTGTTTGAGGCCTTTTGCTGCCCTGTTTGTTCAATCTCTCTTTTAGGGATGTTTTTGCATGATACATTAGCCTTATTTGTGAGCCATTTTAGACCTCGACCTAAACTGAAAAAAATCCTGTTTTGATATCATCTTTATGTTTGATAAAGGTCTATTCTCTAGTTGGGGTCATCTTCCCCTATGCATGCTTCATTCCTTCATGATTAAGGCTATGCATTAGAGCACTTGCATTGGCCATGGTTTGGCCTCTTAGCCACTGAGGGGGGTGACCCCCTCTCTCCTTGTCTTGTTTGGGGATCTTTTGAGCATTCCAAAGGGACCCTATTTTTCATCCATTGAAGTCTTGTTTCAGGTCCAATTTTGTGGGTTTTAAGGTCTGCCTTAGGTCTGTCCGGGCCTCTTTTGATCATATTTTATGTCTACAATACATGTGTAGAACAATTCCATTCAAGGCCCTTTGAGAGGGCCTTTCTTTTCATGTTTCCTAGACTGATTTCAGGGCCAATTTTGTGAGTTTTAGGGCTGTCATAACTCATTTCTAGAGTTGGTTTGGTCATGCTAAGTGTCTATCTTATATGTGCTTAACAACCCCTTCAATGGCCTTCCAAAGAAGCCCCTCATTTTTGCATGCATTGACTGCATTTCAATGATTATTTGGGCATATTTTGGCATGTTTTATTCACTTTTTTTGGCTGGTTTGGTGAGTTCTCATTTGCTTCATATACATGCCATACAAACCATACTTGTTAGCCAATGTTGCATGCTATTTTAGTCTATCATGTTAGCATCTTTTGGCCATGCTCTAAACTAGAGATGTGCATGTTTTGGGACTGTCTTGGCTCTATCTTTTGACTTCATGATCAAATAATGCTTGTCTTGTATACTTGTGGTTCAATGCATGTGTCTAGTTTTGAGTTTCGGGGCTTATTCCATGCATCGGGTGCCATATTTCCATGTTTCGGGACCATTTTGCATCATGTTTCAGTGTTGAAATTTGCATTTTTGAATGCCATGCTTCATCCTTGCCATGCTTTGGTAGAGTGGTATTTTATGCCTTAGGTTAGGTCCTTGGTTTGCGTGCATAAGTGCACGCGTTTCGGTTGTCTCATTTTCATCCAATGGCCACTGATGTGAGTGTGGCTGAGGTCCACTCATGTTGGTGTAAGTCCATTATGCATTGTGTATGCCATTCCATAGCATTGCGTATGCTAGGTTGTATGTTAGAGCATTGTGTATGTCATGTTGCATCGTGCATTGTGTATGCCATTTCATAGCATTGCATATGCTAGGTTGTATGTTAGTCACATTGTGTATGCCATCTCATTTGCATTGTGCTTGGGATAAGAGTTAGCCCGAGCACGGGAAACGAGGGACGTTTCGTACTCCGAGCGACGGAACGTGTCTCAATTCCCTATCCCCGGCACTCCGGATTACCCATGATGGAGTTTAGGTCTTGTTGTGCTTTCATGTGCATTCATTTCATATTGAGTCGTGCAATTCGACTCCTCGGCCATCATGCATCGATATGCGTGATTGGTGGTACGAGGATCGAGGACTACACTCCCTGAAGAGTAGTCATGCATACATGTGTGAAATACTTTGCCATGCCCCTTTGTTGCTCTCTGTTGCAGTAAATCAGAAATCAGCGGCCTTCTGGAGCGCTGCACAATATTCCGAAAACAATTGCAAACAGAGGCCAATCGGGGCATCGCAATCGATTTCCGCGCCAGGCAACTCAAGCATGCATTATTCTACCATTCGGAACAGAGCTGAGGCAGTCCATAGGCTTACATGCTAATTTATTACTTTCCTAGTTAATTTGTTAATTAATTAGGGTTTTGTAATATTAAATTATTTATTCGGACTGTATTATTCTTTCGGACCCTCCGAGCGAGGGCACAATTGTAATAAGTGTGCGCGCGTGTGATGTATGTCTGCCAACCCCACGTCTTTCTCCCTTTTATTTACCAGCTTATGATGGTTAGATTAGGGCATGTTTCGATGGGCATACAGTATGATAGCATGTTTGCATCATTCATCTGTATTGCATGCACCGGGCTCGGCGCATCATACTAACTGTATTTGTATTTCAATTCCAAATTGAATACATGTTAGCTGTAGCATCATCATATGCCATGCCGAGCCTATTATTATTTGCATTAGGCATTTCTGTATAGTTAGGATCATGCATGGATTTCTAACATAGCTTTTGTTTTGGCTTGGAGTACTCGGTAAGTGTTTATGCTTTAGCATCCTTGCATGTGTGTGAGTGACTGCCATGATAGCATGCTTACCATGAGGCTAATTGCTTATGTGATATAACTGCCTGAATGCCTGTGGGTGAAGGTTGGGTTATTTGGATTGGAACAATTCATCAATTGTGAGTTTTAAGCCCACTAGATAGTGGCAAACCATCTTGTTTTCGAAGCCCACCTGAGGGTGGCAAATCCACATTTTAGCCTACTTGCGAGTAGCGAACCGTTTTAAAAAACAAACATGAAACGTTTTGTTCCAATTCAGGCAATCCAGTCTATACTTGTATGTTGTGTGCATCACATAGTAAATCTAGGCTAATAACCGGAATAAGAACGCATGATGTTTTCAAAACCCGATATCATGGTTAGTAGTGGCCAATCTTTGATCGGGCGTGCGGGGGTGCTCACGAAGTGACCTTCTCCAATCGTACCCAAGTTCTCGAGCCGAGGCAACTTTGGTGATGACGGACACGTGGCCTTAGGCAACGAGTCAGGGTTTCCTAAATTTTCCAAAATAAAAATATTTAGGTGGCGACTCTGTATCTGGCAAAGCAGTCCATGTTTGGCACTTCTTTCAAAAAAATCTGTTTTCAAAAATGATTTGCCAGATTTAGACTCTTTGATGATTCATCGGTCTTGTATTGCACTCTCCGAGATTAGATATAGGACCGCGACATTGAGTCCTGAACTGTAGTGAGCCCAATGAACAAAACGGGGAGGGATTCCCTCCCAGGGCGTTCGGGGACGTCTACAACTATCTAAAATCAAATTAAACCCATAAAATAACAACTAATCACATAACTTGACCCATATGACAATTCATGGGCAAAATATAGCCCATGTCCAAAAAATTATGCAAATTAACAAAATATCCCTAACCAAACACTATAAAACATATGGGAAACAAAACAAATAAATATCTAACCTGAATGACTATAAATAAAACTCTACTAAGACTATAAACACGACTATGCTTGGTTTCTATAGGTCCCGCCTTGAAAGCATGACCACATCCGATTTTAATTGTTTCCTTAATCCTTAAATTTACTCTTTCTTGCTCTTCTTGTGGACTACATCACATGGCAAAGGACAAAGTATACAGGGATAAGATAACCACCATTAGTATGTAACTTGATAAATCACGTGTAATCATTTTTTGGGGATTCTGGTATAACCATAGTTTTTTATGCAAATAGAATATATATATATAATTTGAATTAAATGATACATGCATCTGAATTTCTTATCACAAATATCAGGCTTCAGTTTCTAACATATAATTCACTAAATAACACTTTGACAGTGATAAATACTTCGAATTGGAAGAGAAACATTTGTCCGACTGCACTTATAATTCATGTTTTCTTGAAACAAGAGAAAGAAATTGCATAGTATCAATTTGAGACATATTAGTAGAAAAACTCAAGAATACAAACCAAGGATATATACGCTAAAGTGAAAGCACTACCATTTGATTACTATCAATAGAAGGCAACCTTCCTTTTCAGGATTGAGTTGTTAAAGCAACTATCATCAGAAAAAGCACTCTCAGGAATGGCATTTTGACATGTAGAAGTTGTAAGATTAGCCTTGACTAAAAGTTTCTCTTGTCTATTGTCTTGATCACGTTCATTTACAGATTTATGTGGAAAATAAGAACCCCTCACCGTAGTTTTTCTATTCTTTATTCTAGTTTTGACCTCACTTGCAGCTGAAGCAGACTTATTTTCACAATGAGGATTGACATTCTCACATTTATCTGTGGAGACATCTTCCTTGCCTAAGAGTTTTTCATTTTGATTCTCTTCATCATTTTCCTTTGCCAACTTCTGCTGAAAATGTGAACTCCTCACAGTGACCTTGGTATTCTGTATTCTAGTTTCACCCTCATCTACATCTGAGGCAGACTTCCATTCAAACTCCTTGTGCAATGTCATACAAGGATTATGTGTTCAATGTTTGGACTGTTGCAGCAAAGGACCTTGTGAACTTCTCTTGGCACCCAAAGTATCTTTTTTACCATGCAATCCTAATTAGTTTATGAGCATATAAATTAGTATCATTTTATAACTGATCTTTTGGCCCAATTGAGGGGAAGTAATATTCTTACCATAACTTGGAGATTCCAAACTCTCAGGAGATTCTGTCACAACACCATTATCCACCTAAAAGAAAAGATGAAGTTTGGAATAGCATAAGATGAATTCTCGCCAACAACTAATATCGATTGAAATTTAGTAGCTCCAAATTGAATAACTCACATAGTCATCTGCAGAAGAGGCTATCGCTAGATATTTGGAGTGAAGCAGGGATGCTGGTGAGCAGTCTGTTTTACAAGCAGCAGCTTTCTTGGTGACATGCTCTATAGGTCTAGAAGTTTCATTTGTTGGAGATGGGTGCTTAGGTGTACTTCATGGGGCCTGTAGACACCCCATTTTTGACCGCCCTTAAGACTTGGGCACTACTGATGGTTTACTTTGTGGTGAAAGGGGTGCAGGGCAAAAGTTCGATTTCTTCGACAAGAGGAGAGTCAAATCCTAACCTCACACCCCATTTTGGACCAAAGCTATTTTGAATGGTTTTTAGACCTTAAAACCCTCTCTTTCAAAACCATTTTGAAAATAAAGTTCCTACGATGTTCCGACGCTCACATTTTGTTAAATGTTGCATTTTTCGGCAAACCGAGCAAGGACAATGTGGAAATAAATGAAAGAGAGATGAACTATTTAAAAAATCTATCAAAAATGCCTTGTTTAGGGGTTTGGAGTTGAATAAAAGAGGAGAAGAGAGAGGAAACCCAGTCGGGGAAGGAGTTGGGCATGAATCTTTAAGAGAGAGACGAGAAGTCCTCACCAAATCAGGCCTATCCTTTTGAATACTTGGATTTCAGCAATGAGGCCACCAGCGTTGGAAAGCTTACTTCCAGGGCTTCAATTTTCATTCAAGAATCTCCTCGGGCCGAGTCCGGATGGGAGAGATATGGTTGTTGGAAGTTGGGCATCAATTCGGTTGGACCGAAACTGAGCAGTCTTCACTAAAAAAGGGATATCTCTTAGAACAAATGGAATTTTGAGGTAAGGCTTCCAAATGTGGAAAGAAGACTTCCGGGGCTACAGTTTAGGCTCAAGAATGACCTGAAAAGGCATCCATATGAAGGATTTAGGCTTTCTTCAAAACAGGGACTAGGACTGATTTTTGTTGCCGGCCTCTATGGGAGTATGCCGGCCATGATTGGCCAATGCTGGCCAAAAGTGACCCCTGCTGGCCATCAATGAGCCACTGCCTGCCATCACTGATGGCCGACAGCACCCCACTCTTAGCAGGTTTCAGGGCAAATCTTTTGAGCCAGCTGGAATCCTTCAATTTCCCCTCCATACACGTGTATGGAGGGATGAAGCTCTTGCCAAGCTTGTTCAAGAAGCTTTGAATTGATTTTCCTCTATATAAGGAGAGGCCCTCTCTCCTTAGCAGAGGTTCAGCACTTTGACAAGAGATATAGCTCTCTCTCTCTCTCTCTATATATATATATATATATATTTCTTGCTCTCTCTCTATATTGTTGTTGTTTTAGTCCCTTTTCCTTGCACTTTTGCACTACACCTCCTAGCACAACACCTCCACCATCCATCCAAGCACCTTGGAACTGATTTACAGAGGTTGAAGGCTCATTACCTTGGTCCAGAAGTTGCTGAGGGTCGGCTCGACAAGGGTACGCCTCTATTTTCCCTTTTTTTGCATTATTTTGCTTCATGTATTAGCCCTATTTGAAAGCATTTTTAGGTTTTGACATAAAATGAAAAAAGACTTGTTTTGAGCTTCTCTTCAAGTTTGTTCAAGGTCATTTTTCTGTTTGGGGTCATCTTCCCCCTTGCATGCTTCATTTCGTCATGTTTTGAGCTATGCATTAGAGCATTCATGATGGCCTTGGTTTGGAATTTTAGCCACTGAAATCCAATGGATTTTTAGTGGTTAACATGTGGTTTTGAGCATCAAAATCAGAGAGGGGTGACCCTCTCACCCCTTGTCTTGTTTACTAGCTTTCTTGGCCTTACAAAGAGGCCCCTATTTTCATACTTTGAAGCCACATTTTAGGCCCTATTTGGTGAGTTTTAAGGTCTGCCTTAGCTCTGTCCAGAGCCTTTTTGGCCATATTTTATGTCTATGATACATGTGTAGAACAATCCCACTCAAGGCCTTTCAAAGGGTCTTTCATTTGCATGCTTCCTAGGTTGATTTCAGGGCCTTTTTGGTGAGTTTTAGGGCTGTCATAACCTATTTCCAGAGGTGGTTTTTCCATCATTGATGTCCATCATGTATGTGTAGAGTAATCCTCTTATTGGCCTTTCAAAGGAGCCCATCATTTTTGCATGCATTGACTGAGTTTCAGTAGTTATTTGGGCATATTTTGACATGAAATACATTTGTTTTTGGCTGGTTTGGTGAGCCCTCATATGCTTCATATAGTTGTAGAACAACTCATGGTTCACTAGCTTTCTTTGCATGCTTTGTTGGACCTTGATTTTAGCACATTTTGGCCATGTCTTAAACTGATAATGCGCTTATTTTGGACTGCCTTAGCTCTTTTTTTGGGTCTCATGGTCGAATGATGTTTGTTTTGCATGCTTGTAGTTCAATACCCATGCTTAACTCTGAGTTTTGAGGCTCATTCCATGCATATACTAAGGTGTTTTCATGCTTTAGGGTCATTTTGCATCATATTTCAGAGCTTGTATGAATGCCATATCACCATGTTTTCTACTCCTGAAGTGTGCTTGAGAGTTGTCCACGAGTGCCTTGTTTTCGAACCATTGAATGAGCTCCATTTCGTTGCATCTCGAGCCATCATTTTAGGCCATTTCCCCACTGTTTCAGACCTGCCTAGGGTCTGTTTGGGGTTAGTTTTGCCATCTGTGCATTGCTTTGGGTACCTCTAGTGTAACGCACTTCACTAGTTTCGGTACCCGGGCCCCCTATCATGCATTGTGTGACATATTTACATGTTTTAGGACCATCTTTTGTGCCATTTCAGAGCTGTGTCATATGTCATTCTATGCCATACTTCATACTCTGCCATGCTTAGTTAGAGTTGCATGTTATGCCTTAGGATCGGTCTTTTGCATCTGTGCATGTTTGCATGTGTTTCGGTCGTCTCATCTCCATAATATGGCCACTGATTTGAGTGTGGCTGAGGTCCGCTCATATTGGTGTAAGTCCATCGTGCATTGTGTATGCCATTTTAGTCCATTGCATTGCGTATGCTAGGTTCTTAGTCGCATTGTATATGCCATATAGCTTATAGCATTGTGTATGCTAGTAGCACGTTTGCATCTCATCCTTGCATGTTTTCATGGTTAGGTCACATTGCATTAGGATTGCATGCTAGTTGCATTTGTGCATGTCATGCATATTGCATTGTGTTTGGATTTAGGGTTAGTCCAAACACGAGAAACGAGGGACGTTTCATACTCCGAGTGATGGAACGTGTCTCAATTCTCGGTCGCCGAAGCTCTTGATGATTCATGATAGAGTTCTAGGCTTTACTTGTTGTATTTGTGCATTCATTTTCATATTGATTTGCACAAGTCGGATCTTTGGCCATCATGCATCGGGATGCGTGATTGATGGTCGTGGATCTGACTATACCTCTCCCTTGATGTTTTGAGGTGATTTGGGGTGGCATAGTGCGTATATACCCTTGGGAGACCCTCCCATTCCTCTATTTTGTGCTTTGTTGCAGTTTGGTGTCACAGCACACCAGTGGCCGGCAGTGCACCACTGATGGCCGGCAGTGTCACACCCTTGGCCGGCAATGGACCACCTTTGGCCGGCAGTGATCCTTCCATGGCCGGCAGGCCACTTGTGACTTCCCCTGCAGTGTTTTGGTAAGGTCCAGCAACAAACACTGGAAGACACCCTGCAAACAGAGCCTCTAAAGGGCAACCGGAAAGGCGTTTCGAGGCGAAGAACCGAAGCATGCATGCATGCCTCCCTTCTTCAAACAGAGCTGGAATAGCACCGTTTACTGCTTTCCCTACCTGCTTGTTGTCATTCATTAATTAGTTAAGTTGTGTAATAATTAGTTGTAGCTAGTTATTCAATTTGGTTCTGTAATAATTAAGTAGCTTGTTAGCTAGTTAATTAGGCAGCTCGTATTATTTATTCGGACCCTCCGAGCAAGGGTACAATTGTAATAAGTGTGCATGCGTGTGATGTATGTCTTCCAACCCCACGTCTTTCTCCCTTTTATTTACCGACTTATGATGGTTAGATTAGGGCATGTTTCAATTAGCATACTTATGCTTACATGTTTGTATCATTCATCTGTATTGCATGCACTGGGCTCAGCGCATCATGCTAACTACATTGTATTTCAACTCCAAATTGAATACATGATATCTATTGTAGCATTTCACATGCCATTTTAGAATAGCCGAGCCTATTGTAGTTGCATTCCTACATGTATTGCATTAGGCATTTCTGTATATTTAGGATCATGCATGATTTCTAATCAGCTTCTGTTTTGGCTTGGAATACTCGGTAAGTTTTATGCTTTAGCATCCTTGCATGTGTGTGAGTGACTGTCATGATAACATGCTTACCATGAGGCTATGTGCTTATGTGATATACCTGCCTGAATGCCTGTGGGTGAAGGTTAGGTTATTTGGATTGGAACAATTCATCAATTGTGAATTTTAAGCCCACTAGATAGTGGCAAATCATCTTGTTTTCTCAGCCCACCCGAGGCTGGCAAAACCTACATTTTAAGCCTACTTGCGAGTAGCAAACCGTTTTCAAAACAAACATGAGATGTTTTGTTCCAATTCAAGCGATCCAATCTATACTTGTATGCTGTGCGCATCACATAGTAAATCTAGGCTAATAACCGGAATAAGAACGCATAATGTTTTCAAAACTAGATATCATGGTTAGTAGAGGCCGATCTTTGATCGGGCAAGCGGGGGTGCTCACGAAGTGACCTTCCCCAATCGTACCCAAGTTCCCGAGCCGAGGCAACTTTGGTGATGACGGACACGTGGCCTTAGGCAACGAATCAGGGTTTCCTAAATTTCCCCAAAATAAATATTTAGGTGGCGACTCTGTATCTGGCAAAGCAGTCCATGTTTGGCACTTCTTTCAAAAAATCTGTTTTCCAAAACGATTTGTCAGATTTGGACTCTTTGATGATTCATCGGTCTTGCATTGCACTCCGCGAGATTAGATACAAGACCGTGACATTGAGTCCTGAACTGTAGTGAGCCCAATGAACAAAACGGGATTTCCCTCCCGGGACGTTCGGGGACGTCTACAGGTTCTGGCGACTCTGCTAGGGATTTTAGAGAACTTGACTCGAACTCATGATAGCTTGTTTTGACTACACTTATGTGTTTCTTTGCATTGCATGTGCATTGGTGCGCCTAGGACACCGTGTTTTCCGTATGCTATTCCTGAATGGTTTGCTGGAGGCTCACTTCGAGAAGCATGCCATAAGGCTGACTGGTTATGGGCTTTGCCACGACGAGAACACAAACTCCGGTTTTACCGGGGCACCCTTTTTGACCATTCGACCTAATGCATATTCGGAATCCGTAGTGACCATTCCAAAGTTAGGACAAGTTGCTTACCCGATTATAGGTTGTTTGAAACCGCTGCGTGCGTAGTGAAATCCTAGCTCCTGACAAAATAGGACAGGGAAACCCTACCCCAACATAGGGGTGTTCTGGCTCTCACTTGCTTGCTATGTGCTTTTAGGGTGTGTCCCTACAGGAATGCGTGTATCAGTTTGCAAGCCTAGGTCTCCAGCCCGAGGGCATCAGTATTTGGGGAATCCGTTTTACCCGAGGGTATCAGATTTGAGGCAGAATTTTGGGCAAAATTCAGTAAAAAGTGCAGTCATTCAGCTGTGCTCATATCTGTTTCAGTGAACTCAGGCTGAGATGCTATCTGTTTTCTCTTTTGCTAGGGCAGGTCTGGGAACCATGGCTTCAGAAGGCTCCGATATCCCCCAGGTACATTGGACTAGTGCTGATAGACTTTGTTAGATCAGAAATTCAATTCAAGGGCAGCCAGCGTTTTCCTTCGCTGAGGTAAGGCAGAGAAGGGCCAGCCAAGGCTCACCGGTTCATCTGATCCGTCAGTCACAAGTCACATCATCAACAGACCGTGATGGCACAGGGTTCGGAAGAATTTGTGGCCGTGATAGCAGCGTTAAATCAGGGAACTACCATGCAGGCTGAGACCAATATTGAAACGCAACGCCCATTTGGGGCATCTGCCTCACATCCAGCTTTGGGACCCCAGCCAAACTTTGACCCACTTTCGCCAGTTGAAGATTTGCAAGGCCTAGATCCTCGAGAAGGGTTGGCTCAAGCCCGAGTTTTTACACCCCTGGTGCAGCCTAATGAGAGGCTTTATCCCCTTGATGCTAGTGACCTCGATCCGACCGCGGTGAAAATCGCAAACCTTGAGAAGCAATTCAAAAAGGCACAGGGCCTTAACTCCATTCCCGACATTGAGGATGGGTACACCGAGGCTGCCATACGGCTCCCAGACAGATTCAAATGCCACATATTGACTGTTTCGAAGGGTCTGGAGATCCTATGGTACATATCCGGCTTTTCTTGGATATCCTGAAGCCGATGGGTCTGACTAAGCCACAGAAACTCTCTCTATATGGAAGAACCCTATCGGGTGTAGCAGCCGCTTGGTACGCCATGTTAGAGAATACAGTGAAGCAAAACTAGGAAGAATTGGCTGAGGCCTTTGTCGATCAGTATTCATACAACACCCAAGTTGAAATGACCACCCAAGAGCTTGAAGCAACCCGCCAGAACCCAACAGAGCCTTTTGTGGAATTTGTTGCGAGATGGAGAGCAAAGGCAGCACAGATGACAAATCGTCGCCCTTCTGAGAGGGATCAAGTGCAGATAATGGTGCGAAACCTCGAGCATGATATGTTGCTGAAGTTGATATTCGCTCGGCTATCCACTTTTAAAAGTTTGCATAAACTGGGGGTTCAGATCGAGAATGCGTTCAATAGTGGGATCATTCCTAGAACAAGTGAACCGACAAGGAGGGTGATTTTAGGGAGTACCAATGCTGGTAGTAGCGTTGTTCCCAAACCCACCAAAATCAATACAGTTGCCACAGTCGACCCTTTCGCCAATCCAAGCCTACAAACCGCCAGCCCAGCCCGAGCTCAAGGCAGAACTTTCATCCCCCTCTATATGAGCCTGACTAGTGCACTAAAAGTCTTGATGGAAAGAGGGCATCTCAAACCCCTCGATTCTCAACCTCTGCTTGACCCACTCCCAGGCAGACATAACCCCTCCAAGTACTGTATGTACCATCAGCAGCGCGGTCATGGCATCGACTGTTGCTACCGCCTTCGTCATGAGGTCCACAATCTCATCGACAACCGGACGATAGCTCCATCTTCAGCCCCCAATGACTAAGTACCTCATCCACATCTCAACCTAATCCATACACTGGCCATCCCTTACGACCCCAGCGTATAGATCACCCCAGCTCATTTACCCAAACCGGAGGTGTTCATTCCAGTCAGCATGGACTTATGCATGATGGATGCACCCGGACCCCAATCATCTCAAACCCATGAGCCTACTACTTCTGAGCTAATGAGAATGATCGAAGATCTTCAGAGAACTGTGGCAGATTTAGCCTTTGGGGTTTTGGCCCCATCATCGACCACGTCACGTACTAGGGAGTTCATGTCTAAAGGCTCCCCAACCTTGGGACGGGTTGCATTGGAAGAAGGCCAATCCCATGGCAAAGTGGAGGCAAGTGGTAAGAACAAGGTAGGGGTAGGAAATGGTCCCCATGAACACCATCAGTGGGATATTGAGGCTTTGAAATCTGAAGGGCTGAACAAACAGCAAGTACTCGCAGTTATTGCAAAAACTATGGATGACACTTTCGCCACTCAGAATGAGAGCAGTCTGAATCAAGGGGCAAGCCGGTAGAAGGGCCCTTGTACCAGGAATGTTCCTTTTAGTTCTAATCCCGTGCTCAGAAGAGATCAGCAAACCCGGTCAGTGTCTGTCAATCCCTTTGCTGGTGCATCCAGCAAAAAGCCACAAACCTCAAAACACCTACCTCGGGGCCAGAGGGTGTTCACCCTACTATACATGTCTCTATCAGCGGCCTTAAGGGTCCTGATCAGAAAGGGGGATCTAAAACCCCTGGAGTTGTGACCACTATCGGATAAACTTCCTCCCTCCCATGATCCGGCCAAGTACTGCACCTTCCATCAACAAACCAGTCATGGCACTGATAGTTGTTACTGTTTCCGCCATGAAATACAAGATCTGATTGACAATGGAATCATCGTCGCGCCGAGTCCTGCAAAGTCTATCGGCACTGGGTCAGTGAACTTGGGGGATAATGTGATATGATCAGGGGATGAACCACCTGCGGGCGGCACTCAGTTTACTCCAGATGTGGCGTGTGGCACGCACTGTTTTGAGCATTTGCAAATGCTGATTTTTGTAGTTTCTTACTTGGGAATTGAGTCAGTTCTGTTGTTTTGTTTTGAGTCTGTCTCTTTATATTGAGTCAGTCTTTTCATACTGAGTCAGCCGGGTCTATCTTGTTGTATCGAGTCAGTCCTGTTGTACAGAAGTCGGGTGATTCCGGGGGTGTTACTTCGGATATCACTATTTTGTTTTGTGTTTGTCTTTTTGTTTTCTTTTGAGTCTATTTCTGCCGGGGAGCCAATTGTGCCAACAGATTTTGAATAAAACGACAGAAGTTTTCACACTCTTGTGTTTGCTTCCGCCTTCCGCCAGTTATGCCAGAAGCTTAAATGAAACGGCAGTGCATTCCACCTGCTCTTTTGTGCTCTGAAATCATTGCATTGACCAAAGTTTTTCAAAAACTTTTTGAACATTGTGATGAAAACAAAGATGAAGGAATTTCTCAGGTTTTGTAAATTTTGATCATCTGAGAGAAAGAGAGGCGTGCTAAGCCCTCAATGATTGAGATTATGCTTGTTAATGTGAGTGCTGAGAAGGATCCTGGCTTGATCCTGATTGGTTCTACATTGTCTTCCGCACGGGCGATTAGTCACTTTCTCAAAAGATTTCAAAAAATGTTTTGCGTCGTCCTGCGAAGACCTGTGTGGAATCGCTCTTGAGATTGTGCAGCCTAGGATCGTTCTCAGCCTCGAGACTCGACCCCTCACTTTCGAACCTTGAACTTAGATTCAGAATGTTCAACGGTCAACCACCATGTGAGGCTTGTGTGGCCAGATTTGAAGCAGCCCACGAACTAAGGGCGAGAAAGTCAAAGAAGCTTGCAAAGCTACATCAGAAGCACCCCTCGAACTAAGGGCAAAAGATGCCAGATTGTGCTCGAAGAGCCAAAGATGGATCATTCCACAAATCAATGAAGATCGGCAAGAATGCCAAACCCCAGAAGGGAGGAAAGAAGAAAGTACTGCCAGGGAACAACCGAGTTCCTATCCACAACACTAGGGGCAAATTCAGCCCCCATTGGATGGACTCCTACATCGTCAGCGAACAGCAGCCATTCTCCTGGATTCAGATGACTTCGGGATCTCAAAACCATTTGACATGGACAAAGCTACACTTTTACCCTTGAGAGGCTCGCTGGGCCGAAAACCCGGAAGGGCTGCCCAGGCAAAAGTTAGAGCAAGAAAAGAACAAAAAGAACAAAAAAAAGAAAAGAACAAAAGAACAAAAGAAAGAAAAATGCAAAGGAAAGAACAAAAAAAGAAAATCAAAATAAGAAACAAATGAAAAGAATTGAAAAGAAGAAAAACAAAGCTCGCAAGGTTGAAAACCCAGAAAGGGCGACCTTGGCAAAACTTAGAGCGCAAAAGGAGAGGTTAATACCCGAGTGTATCTTGCCCCCGAACTACGTAAGGCTTGATTCCCATCTTTGGGATACGTAGGGAACTTCATTCTGAAGTCCAGCCATAAACATTTCCAAATCGATTGTGTCCATGTAATAGTTTTGATCACCTTTGCCTTCTCTGTATCCGAGAGTCTGGTTGTGTTCGTCGCTCTGAGGACTGACTACAATGCGCTGCGGTGCCGTTCAAACAAGGGGCAACTTTCCGTTGCCATTCAATGCACTGCAGTTCCGTTCAAACAAGGGGCAACTTTCCGTTGCCATGCAGCTCCCCTCAAGCAAGGGGCAATATTCCTTCGAATCTGAGGTTGTGCATCTCAAGAGTGGGTTCTATGCTAGTTGAGCAGTGGCCATTTCCAAAAACAGTTTTTGAGAATTTTTACTAAGGTTGACTGATTTTCTCTCGAAAATTATTCTATTTTTTCCAAAACTGGACCATTTCTTGGACCCAAAAAAGGAAAATTTTCAGTGCTCATAACCTGACTTGCATGATTTCAAATCAGAAAATCGAACAAGCGTGTTAATCTAACTCTCATATTGGTCAAATTGTTTTAGTAAAAAAAAAATGGTCAAAATGATGAACTAGGGGCACAGTTGAGTTAGGTGTTCTGTCTTTTCCCCATTGTTAACATGCCTGCCAGAAAGGGCACTCTACCTGCTAGAAAACGGCACAACTGAAGCTAACAGCAAAATGTCGAAAGCTCTCTCATCCTCCAAGCAACGAGGTATCAAGCCAAGTGCGAAGCACGAAATGGAATGGACTAAGATATTCCACTTCCTTGTTTGGGCACATCTAATCACACCCAAACTCCTGAGCAGAGCATCGTCAACCGGTGTCAGCTGCTGATTTGCTACACACCCAGTTGTAGCGCAACTCCTTTGTGGGAGGAACTCACTAGCTGTGCGCAGAAGAAAAAGAATCTAGCAGAATCTTAGGGGCAGGAGCCCGCAATTTCTTGTTTATCCATCAACCACCCAGGGAAGGGATAAAAAAAAATGAGAGATTAAAGAATAGAGAGATGTGAGCTGAGAGAAAAAGTAAGGAAAAGGGTTTTGTGAGAAAAGTCGAGCCTGAGGGCCGAGTGATGTGAGAATCACAAATAAGAAAGGGTGGGAAACAATACCCGGAGAAACTGGCTCCTCGTGCACCGAGAGGTATCTTGCCTTTGTAACACAGCTGAGTGTTGTGTTTATGTGTTTTGTTTGTCTCGATTCTTGTTTTGAGTCGTTTGAGTGTCAATAGATGTGTTTAGGTTGTTTTACCTTGTTTTTCCTTTGTTGAGTTGTGTTTAGGTGGTTCTACCTTTGTTTTCCGTTGTTGAGTTGTTTTGGCTGTGGTCAGTTGTAGGCTCAACACCCGGTTGAGAACCCTTTTCTCATTTTAATTTCAAAAATCGTTTTGTGCTCAGAGTGCCATGTCATTCTCCACATTGTGCAAAACAGGATTGGTTCTTTCATAAAGCCGCAGGGTTCAACCCAGGTCATGTCAGAATATTAAAACAAGGACCTATCTGAAGCTATTTAGGTTCCAGACTGCAAAGCAAAAGAAAAGAGGGAAAATTTGGAGCATCTTAGCATGTTTCAACTTTAGCAAAATCCGAGACTGCATTCCAGGTGCATCTTGTCAGGCCTCGCCGTTTCTCTGGAGTATGAGTGTATCTCGACCCCAAGTGTATGCCTGCTTCAAGCTAGAATGACAGTCCAAGCAGCACCCAAGGGTTTCACATGCAGATGTTATCTCTCGCCAATATGAACAGGGTGTGCCCTTTTTGAGCTGAGTGTGTTGCGAAGTCCTCTAAGAGGCAAATCAGAGGCACCAGAGTACATGTTTGATGCTCCTCTATTGCATAGAATATGAACTTTCATATACACAATTTTTGCATGCGTGCTGCGCATCGTTATGATTCATGCATAGAACATGGTTGCTTTCGATTCCGCATAGAATATGCTTTGCTTGTCTCATACATAGAATATGCTTTCAATATTTCATAGAATATGCTTCCATACTTGCATAGAAGATGCATTTTATCGCACTTTCTTGTGCATTTTATCTCACTCGCATTGTCTTGTGCACTTACACTTTGTATCTCACTAGCACTATCTTGTGCATCTTGGGGTTGTATCTCACTCGCACTGTTTTGTGCATTTCAAATCAATCGCGCTGTTTAGCGTATCGCACTGTTTTGTGCATTTCAAATCAATCGCGCTGTTTAGCGTATCGCACTGATTTGTGCATTTCAAATCTATCACACTGTTTTGTGCATTTCAAATCAATCGCGCTGTTTAGCGTATCGCACTGTTTTGTGCATTTCAAATCAATCGCGCTGTTTAGCGTATCGCACTATTTTGTGCATTTCAAATCAATCGCGCTATTTAGCGTATCGCACTATTTAGTGCATTTCAAATCATTCGCGCTGTTTTGCGCATCGCGCTGTTTTGTGCAGGTTCAAGTTCGCACTATTTTGCGCATCGCACTGTCTTGTGCACTTCCGCATTTGTAATCACTCGCGCTTTCTTGCGCATCGCACTGTTTTGTGCATTACATTGTATCATTCGCACTATCTTGCACATCCCACCTGCGCTTGTTAGTGCATTACATTTCATTCGCGCTATTTTGCGCATCGCCCTATTTTGTGCACCTTACTTGCATTGTGCATGCATTTTATCGTGTTATCTTGCGTACCTTACCTGTATTTGTTAGTGCATTGCATCGCGCTATCTTGCGCAGCTTATCTGCATCGCACTGTTTTGTGCATTCACCCTACTCACACTGTTTTGTGCACCTTTAGCTCGCATTGTCTTGTGTACTCACCTAGTCTGGGAGACCTTAAATCCTCTGGTCTAGGAGACTTTAAATCCTGCATCTTTATTCGCACTGTCTTGTGCACTCTCTGGTCTAGGAGACCTTAAATCCTCTAAACGTGCAATTCCTTTGGTGTTTGTCGTGCCCGAACGACTTCCGGTGGTCTGGTATAGCCACCTGCCTGTGTTTGTGGTGAGTTCCTAGGAGACCAACTGAGACGGTGGAAACTAGAGTTCGAATGGCTCTTGCCTAGAACGCAAAGGTTCGGGATTTCCGAGACTAAAGTCTGGTTTAAATACCCAGGGGTGTATCCTCGGCTTGAAATTTGTATGGCAGCCCCATAGGTTAAGATAGCATGTGTATGCGCCTCAATTCTGGATACTGAGCCAACCTCGTATGTCACCCTATTGGAGAATAGGGAAAGCTGCAACCATAGTCAGGGAGAAAAGTAGTACCTGTGGTTCAACTGAGAAGAAGAGGAAGATTCCCACATCAGCATAAGGTAGGACATTGCCGAGGTAAGTCATTGCCAATTGCCCCTGTAAGGTACCTTCACTTCCTATCTATTGCATCACATTATGTTTATTGCATTGCATATAGCATCCATCGCATGCAACCTTTCCATGTTAAGCCTAGTTTGGCATGTACCCATACTTTTCACGTCAAAGCATGGTTATGTGATTATGTGTACGCGCCTATTCCACTGAGGGAATTGTGGTTTGAGGGTGACGACACCATTTCTGTGCTATACGTGGTTTGTTTGTGTCCATGCCTTGTCAAGGCAAGATACGGTTTGGCCGCGCGCCTTATCCATTGCATTCATTACATTGTAATGTAGTGTGTTGCATCCAGCATTTAGGATCACGATCTTTCCTCAGCAGATCATTCCTTGCTTATACCATGCCATCCAATTGCTTGTATCTTGTGTTCCGTCTACACACACATAGTTTTGCATGAGTATACGCCTATTCCACTGAGGGGATTGTGGTTTGAGGGTGTCGGCACCTTTTCTATGGTAGACGGAGTTTGATTTTGCATCTCCATCCTCTTCATGATATTTATGTGGTTTTGTACTGCTTATGGTTTGATCATCCCGAATGCATTGTATATTATTTGCATTGTTTCATTACATCGCATTGCATAAATCCTGAATTTTCAAACCGGCTTCGCTTAGCGTATAAGTCCAATTATCAAACCGGCTTCGCGTAGCGTATAAGTCCAATTATCAAACCGGCTTCGCGTGGCGTATAAGTCCAATTTTCAAACCGGCTTCGCGTAGCGTATAAGTCCAATTATAAAACTGGCTTCGCGAAAGCATATAAATCCAATTTTCAAACCGGCTTCGCGTAGCATATAAGTCCAATTATCAAAATCTTCCTGCATATCATTCTGCATCCTGCCCCTGAACTACACTGATTTGATTCCTTGCAAAGGGATACGTAGGCAGCCTGCGA
>NW_021029591.1:334854-381786 GCF_004153795.1 Camellia sinensis | reverse complement strand
TAAGGCCATTCTGTATAATCTGTTGGGCCTAAGGCCGTTCTGTATAATCTGTTGGGCCTAAGGCCGTTCTGTATAATCTGTTGGGCCTAAGGCCGTTCTGTATAATCTGTTGGGCCTAAGGCCGTTCTGTATAATCTGTTGGGCCTAAGGCCGTTCTGTATAATCTGTTGGGCCTAAGGCCGTTCTGTATAATCTGTTGGGCCTAAGGCCGTTCTGTATAATCTGTTGGGCCTAAGGCCGTTCTGTATAATCTGTTGGGCCTAAGGCCGTTCTGTATAATCTGTTGGGCCTAAGGCCGTTCTGTATAATCTGTTGGGCCTAAGGCCGTTCTGTATAATCTGTTGGGCCTAAGGCCGTTCTGTATAATCTGTTGGGCCTAAGGCCGTTCTGTATAATCTGTTGGGCCTAAGGCCGTTCTGTATAATCTGTTGGGCCTAAGGCCGTTCTGTATAATCTGTTGGGCCTAAGGCCGTTCTGTATAATCTGTTGGGCCTAAGGCCGTTCTGTATAATCTGTTGGGCCTAAGGCCGTTCTGTATAATCTGTTGGGCCTAAGGCCGTTCTGTATAATCTGTTGGGCCTAAGGCCGTTCTGTATAATCTGTTGGGCCTAAGGCCGTTCTGTATAATCTGTTGGGCCTAAGGCCGTTCTGTATAATCTGTTGGGCCTAAGGCCGTTCTGTATAATCTGTTGGGCCTAAGGCCGTTCTGTATAATCTGTTGGGCCTAAGGCCGTTCTGTATAATCTGTTGGGCCTAAGGCCGTTCTGTATAATCTGTTGGGCCTAAGGCCGTTCTGTATAATCTGTTGGGCCTAAGGCCGTTCTGTATAATCTGTTGGGCCTAAGGCCGTTCTGTATAATCTGTTGGGCCTAAGGCCGTTCTGTATAATCTGTTGGGCCTAAGGCCGTTCTGTATAATCTGTTGGGCCTGAGGCCGTTCTATATAATCTGTTGGGCCTGAGGCCGTTCTGTATTATATGTGGGCCTAAGGCCGTTTTGAAATATGGCTATGGATAAGGCCTGTAAACAGTTTGATATATGTCTATTTGTATTTTCCAAGGTTTTGCCCATTCAACTAACCTCCTTACATTACTATTAGTCACTGAGCCTTGTTCACTTCTTCTTTATATCTATTTATGTAGGTGAGCTATTGGGGATCGACACTAGAGTTGTCTTAAGGTCCACCTGTCTGCCAAACCACCTGGGGTACGCCTCCGTGTTGAGGCCTTGATCTTGTATTGAGAATTATGCAATTTAACTATGTAATTTATTGAGTCTTATGTGTTTGTGTGTGAGATCTATCTAAGTTCTGTGATTGTATATATTATATGGAAGTGTAATTAAAGGCTTAAATTTATTTAGTTCATCATGTATGCACAGGTTCAATGGACGTTATCTTTGTATTGACATTTGCTTCCGCTTGTGGCCCAATATTTGAATATGTATTATTATGAAATTTTGTTCTGAGGCCTATGTACAAGCCGGTCATGGACCAAACTTTTAGAGGCGGGTTTGGGTCATGACAGGATTAGCATTAATGAAGGACAAAGACAACAGAAACTAAAAATATAAATGAATACCTTCTCAACCCCATGAGGGAGATGATAAGTAATGATGGCTGGCTTCGGAATAAGAAATGCTATTATACCTTCTCCTACCATCACTGAGACAATAGAAGGCATTACCGGCAAGCCCCCAACCACCACCACATCATCCATGCCTCTAGCTGGTGCTGCACCTATAACTGGAGTAGGAACCTAGCCTCCTCTTCGGCCTCGACTAGCTAGGAAGATTGCATGGCCCAATGCAACTTCCACTAACCATCCTTCAAGATGGGAATAGACGTACTCCATGTAGTTTCCCTCTACTAGCAACCCTTCAGTGTCTGTGCCACCACGAACATAGAGGAACTCCTCTTTAGTGAGAGAATCCCCCATCCTCATACTAGCAAGGAAGATATTGGAATCCGTAGGTGGATCATGCCTAGAGACTGATGGCAGACCCGCTCTACCAAGTACCAAACTAGACAAAATTGCCCCTCTAGCAAAAGCCGCTGTCAGCCAGTTGCCTGAAGAGCCGGGTACTAAGTGTCACCAGCAGGGGCTACAACTGCCCAAGAACGGAACGTGATCTGAAAAGGGCAATGCAATGATCAGTATACCAGCAATAGAAAGTGAAATAGTCAGAATATAGGCAAGACAATAAGACTATGGTCGGGGGAAATAGTGTCAAGCATTTTTCGATACTCAGTGATAGTAGAAAGAATGAGAGGATGCTGCCAATCCCTACGAGCCCTCTAGTATCGGACAGCTCAAGGGAAGACTTCTGAATAGACGCCTCGTACCTCGGGACCGTCCTTGGGGAAGTACTCAAAGAACCACATCTATAGGTATGTACAAAGAGCAAATAAATCAGATAAGCAGGCAACAGATGGATGGTATAGTGTCATATATAAGCAACAAAAGAATGATTGTATACCTACCATAGGTACTAGTATCCGCCCAATCTAGTACCATGGTTACGCGAGACAACATTTGCATAATTGTACATGGTAGCCAAAGTTGTGCCACCTCAGTCATAGTCCTTCATCTAGTCCATATCCACCATGGAGGCTAGCAGGTGGACATGGACCCTGTTAGACCTATTTGTGAACGAACCTATCACAACCTGAACCCTGCCTCGTAAGGGTCAGTGAGGTGACTAGCCAGTAATTCAAGATTACCAAAGGCCTTCCTGTACAAATCAAAATAATCGGAGCTAGCGGAAGCTTACATTATAAATACATCAAATTGTCCATTGAGTTGTGGATTTATATGAACAAACTCAGATGTATATAAATAATAATTTATCTACTGTACAATACATACATAATATCATGTACAAAAACTTTCAAGAACATAGGTACATGTCATCAAAACTTCCACATCAAGAGCACAAAACTCGCCAAAGGCTACGCAGACTTGGCCTCAACTTGGAGGCACCAAAAATTCAAAAGGGCTTTAGCTGGTAGCTCAGCTAATGGTATTCATCTAGGCTTGACCTTCATGTCACCCTCCTACTTATATATATATATATATATATACATACAATGAGCTAAAGCTAGTGAATAGCATTAAAGTAAAGAGGTTAGTGAACAAATTCTAAATATTTCATAAACATAAAACAATATAACTCAGAAGCATTCTCACATCTGAACATCATAATGGTACATCCAACAGAACATATCATCTCGTCTTCCGACTAGAGTAATTGGTTCTGGATACCAATTAAACATATCACCACTTTGTCGAGTGACTAACGAGATCTCATCATCACATATATGTCATGGACCCGAATTGACATGTTGTCCCCCATAATTTGGGACCATTCTTCGAATGCCACAATAGATTGAAAATAGGACATTCGTTTACTTTAAATAACATTTCAGATATCATAACGTATCAAATGACATTTCGAATACAATTCATATGAACATCTCTTTATAATAATGTTACTCACAGTGCTTGGTAAAATGGTACTCCTTAACAGCTCAACCTGCAAAAACATATCCAAGCATACCATCTCATTACACAATCATCACTTGTTCATTCAGTGTTATTTCTATCCATTTCTTTAATTTCTTTCATGTTCATGATATGTATATGGAAGTGAATTACACGCAAAAACCATAGAAATCAAGGCCCGGTAGTCGGACAAGCGAGAAGAAAACAAAATCAAGACTGCCCTACAGATCGCACGTGCAATGGCTTGGCAACTCGAGCAAGAAGAATGCAAGTTGAAGAGACGATTGGCCACTCTTACGGTGCCCCAGGCAAGTTGAGCGGTCTGTGTTAAAATGCAGTCCAAAATCTGCTGATAAATTGAACTTTTCCCTTTTACAAAACCAACTTCAATTGCATATTTCTAACTTCAAACAAAGGCTATGCTCCAACAAAAAACTCAAATCTCCATGTAGGAACTCAAAACTTTGTACCTAGCAAAAAAAAAAAAACTCAAAACTTTGACCTTAAGGTGAAAAATCAAAATCCATGCATCTATACTGTTCCACAGTTAAACTCCATGAAATTTCTCCTCAAATTTGAGGAACCATGCATCAAACAACTGATTGAACATAAAAATGTCATGTATGACCAAATCATAAGCTATTTCTTCAAATTCTTCTCTTTAGGGTTCTTCACATTAACTTACACCACCCAATTCATAAATTGCACTCAGATTCTATGATTTCATGGATAATACAACTTAGATTAAAGAAATTAGAGGAGGATTCTTACCTTGGAAAGTTAGATTTTGTGAAGATTTGCTCAAATCCCATTCTTTCTCTCTTTATTCTTCTTCCTCTTGAGTTCTCTCTCTCTCTCTCTCTCCCCCCTTAGATTTTTATTTTTGTTGAGTCTAAGTGTCATGACCTGAGCCCGCCCCTATGGATTAAGGTCATAACCGGCCAGTAATCAAGGGATTACCTGCGGCCTCAAACCGAACAAAACGTATTTCATCAGAGTTAAGGGCCAAACGGAAGCAAACTTACAAATTTTCCATAGAGTCGTGCTTACATGGCACATCAAATAACACATATTTGTATTCATAAATAACTCACACCAAAAAGGAAATCAACTTGAAGTGTTATTCACACACAGGATCATTCAAGTCTTAGCCAGCCTAGTCAAAACTTATATACAAAGGTAGTCCAACATTTTCGCCAACATAACAAGATTATAACAAGAGATCAAAAGAGGCGAAAGTAAGTCTCATGCGTGAAACGTTTGGGCTGACTCTCCAAAACTTGACCTCTCTCACAGACTTCACTGGGGCGGGGTTTGGACATCTCTTTGCTCACCTACATACACATGAATGAGTGTGAGCGAAAGTCCAGTGAATAATATCCAATGAAGAAGGTACGCAAATGAGATCACATATATCAAACGGCCTTGGGCCCATATAGAATTCTATTTAGTGCATTATTTTGGTACATTAGGCAATTCAAGCCCGAACGTATCAAACGGCCTTTGGCCCACTTCGTTCCTGAACAAACGGCCTCGAGCCCACTTCATTCATGTATATCAAACGGCCTTTGGCCCAATCAATTGCATCCAACGGCCTTTGGCCCAACCATTCATATCCATCGGCCTTTGACCCAATCATTTATGTATGTCAATCGGCCTTTGGCCTAATCAAATGTATCCAATGGCTTTTGGCTCATTCATTCATGTCAAACGGCCTTCGGCCCATTTATTCATTCATGTCAAACGACCTTTGGCCCAATCATTCATGTCAAATGGCCTTTGGCCCAATCAGTTGTATCCAACGGTCTTTGGCCCAACCATATGGCATAACAAATATTTGTCCCCAATTCAATTTAACAAACTTATAAGACTTACATGGAAGTAGGCAATTGGACAAATAACATACTTCAAATATCTTTATTAAAATATTACTCACAGTGATCTGTTGGATGATTTGCCCTCGTGCTTGACCCTACACATTTCATGAACATAATGGGTCACAAACAATTCAATCCATCCTTAATTCATACATCCCTCTTAGGCTTCCATCTTATCCTTTAAACTCATTTACAATGCTTAATGTATGCCTAAGAGTGCTTAGAAATGAAAGAGAACGGAAAATGAAACATAAAACCACTTTTCAAAATTTTTGAAAAAGGGCTTCCCGCTCGAGCGTGGCTTTTGCCGCTTGAGCGAACCCCATGGTCTGCAAAAGTACTAGTTGCCTCATTTTACGCTCAAGCGTGAATTCGGACGCTCGAGCTAAAAGTCACAGTACATGGCTCCCCACCCAAGCGTGAATGTCCCCGCTCGAGCGGATATCAATGTCTGCAAAAACTCTGGGAGCTTGCATTTTACGCTCGAGCAGACATGCCGAATTCTAGGTTTTCTAGAAATGTTCTTGAGGCTCAAATTCGATATTCAAAGGCTTTAAACTCATGATTTGTAACACAAAAACATGGAGGGACATCACCTAACATAAGGACATGATTAATTGGGAGCCAATTGACTAAAGTCCTGGTTCATTTCTCAAACCACTTCAAATTCTTCAAGATTCAAATAACCAAGGTCTTTACTTACATGAATCTTGCATGCATGTACAATACTAACTTGATTCCATTTCAAATGGTGCAAATGGTGTTCAAAATCATGAAGCTACACAAAATTACTCATGCATGTAAAGTTTGGTGCTCAATTCTTCATATTCAGCATGCTTCATGCTTGAATGTGTATAACCATGGCAATTTTGCACATGCATGCACATATATGCTTCAAATTCAACAAATTCAATTCAAATTATGTTCTTGATCACAATAAAAATTTGAATTCACATGGTTACAAACTCAAACTCATGAATTAAGGGTTGATCACTCACCTAGGACCTTCAAACACCCAAATTCTAGCTAGTTCCTTGAGTTTAGCTTCCAATTCTCAAGCCTTGAACCAAAATTGCATAATTCTCCCTCTTTCTCTCTCTAGAGCCGACCCTCTCCCTCTCTAGAGTGTAAAATCTGATTTTGAGCTCAAAACTAAAGGAATGTGGGTGTATTATGCCCCTTTTAAAGTCTCCATTAATCCAATTCCATTAACGCTAATTAATTGAGCACTATTTCATCAATTTAATCTAATTAATCTAATCCGAATCAATTTTCAATTAAATTTCACAGTAGGCTCTAAAAATTACACCAATCACAATGACGTAGTCAATTTCGGTTTATGTGGCCGATAAGGCCTTCAATTTAAATTCTAAAGTAGAAAATCAAACAGATTTTCCTACGATGAACAGATAGAAATTCAAAACCACATATATTCATATAAACGACACTCAAAATCATACCAAGCATATAATCACATTCATAATTAAGATCAATTAACATAATACGGAGCAGGGTTATCACACTAAGGCTCAACTAAGGCTCATCTATATATACATATAACCAAGGCTTAAATTTAATTAAATCTATTTAATTCATTCTAAATCAAAATTTTCAAACTTCACATTAAGTCCGAAAAGTCATGTTGATCACAAATATGTACTTAGTTTTGGTTTCTTGCAGCTCTAAGTCCTTCAATTCCCAATTTACAGTTGTAATTTCAACAAGTCTTGCTATGAGTAACAAATATAAATTCAAATCCTTATAATTCACATAATTAGATATGTAATTTGATATCAAAACACAATCAATTAGCACATACAGATACAATTAGATGAGTAATTTATCAAATGCATGTTCGGGTGGTTACATTATCCCTACCTTAGAAAGTTTGGTCCTCCAAACTTGTCTTACCACATATATCGGATGTAGGTTAGATGCCTTAGGTTTGTACTATTTCCCATTTCCGTAAGTGACGCCCTTCCCATTCAACAATTGATCATAGTTATTCTAAGTCATTCAGAATTTGTCAGATACATAAAGTAGGTTCGTACATTCATCCCATGGAAACCAATGTACTATCAAAGTAGTCAATCATAGGACATACTCAATTCATGTATTTTCCACTAGTCAGAGTTTATAATCCCAATAGTTTGCTGTCAACAAGTCCCATAACATCAAATTTTAAGCACAGTAACACGAAAGCAATTATTCGCTTAAACAAGCATTCCCATCGGAGTAAAGGTGTTACCGAAGCAATCATTCTCTAACATCATACATGTGTTCCCAATCAATCGGAAGCACAGGTCCAAGTACGGTTCATAATTAAGGTCAAGATAAATGTTTAAATCCTATCAAAGTCCTCAGTCTACCAATTCCCCTAGCAAACATAACCCGCTCATTTGTTCATAAGAAAATCATAGTCCCGCATAAACAAAATCAAATTAGACACACGTTCTGTTCCATCATTTGTAAATAAAATTTTGTCCCACAGGTTAGAATCAATCCATCTAGGTAGATAGTCAATAGTTTCATAATTATTCTCACAGTTATATCAAAATCATAGCATAATGGTTCAAAAATGTATGCAATAACTTCACATCACAGTCAAACATAGTATATTCCCAGGTCCATTCTTTTTCAGCATCGTTCAAAATGTCATGCATAATGGTTCGTATCAAATTGTGTGTATTAACCTAGTAAATTCCCAAGATTCACAAATTCAAACACTTTCCAAAGCATGGGTAATTTGTTAAATTTGTAGAGTTTTAAAACATCTTTGTAAGTCTCAAGGGCATAGTTCGTAAGTCTCAAGAGCATTCATCGACTACAGATCAACCCTGTCATGTTTCATTTTATAGATTTTTATTGAAACAAATCAAATGTAATCAATTTATTGTAAAAATATTCCACATATCACTAGCAATCAAAGTATAAGGCATAGGTCCATAGTTCCAATGAGTCAATGAGTTCAGTCAGTATGTTCACCATTTATATCAAGTCAAGGAGTGTATGATGCTCACACTAAATTTCACATAAACATTTTGCACGTAATGAAGTTCATACTCATGCCAGTTGTCAACATATTCTAGGTCTTTTCTAAAACTAGGGTGTAAACCCTTTCTTGCCTAAGACAGTTCCCCTTGGGAGTAAACGTTGCAGTTGTCCTTGGTGTCGTTGTCGATCCAACCCACTACAATAGGTCTATTATTATTTGGGTGAGCTTTTGGACAAGATTTAACTAAGTGTCATTTCTTTCCACATCTAAAACAAGCTCCAGATAGGTAGCGACAAATGCCCCAATGTTGCTTCCCACATTCTCTACAGGTGGGTATATCTTTGCTTCCTATACTTTCCCGACTTGTATTGTCAAAAGTTCTTGAATTTGATTTTCATTCACGGAGGTCATTGATTCACGGGCCATTTCAACTTTCTATTTCTTTTGTTTCTTACTCTCTCATTCGGTTGATGATCTTGACTTTTTCAACACGGCAATATTGGCTTTGGACATCAAGGCTCTATTAAGGAAATCCACATACTTTTGCAATTTTAACACATTGAACCGATCAAGTCTTTCAACATTTAGTCCACTCTCAAATTTTCTCGCCTTCTTCTAGTCGATGTCAACCATGTGAGGTACGTAATGGGCTAATTCGGTGAATTTTGGTTCATACTCAGGCACCAGTCATGTAACCTTGCCTTAGCTGCTCAAATTCAGACACTTTGCGGTCCCTGACACATTGTGGAAAATATTTCTCATAGAAAACTTTTTTAAATTGAGCCCATGTCATAGAGCCATGACTATGTCGAATAAGCATCCACTACTGTCTTGCTTCCTCTTGTAAAGTAAAGGTTTCCAATAAAACCTTTTGTGCCTCAGTATACGGAAATACTTCAAATATCTTTTTTAGTTTTGAGTACCCAAGCCTTAGCTTTTACCGGTTCAATACCCCCCAAAAATTCTGGTGGATTCATTTTCTTGTATTTATGTGTAAGAGTAATGATGTCATCATTATTTGACTCAATTTGAACCGGAGGCAGTGGAGGAGGTGAGGGTTATTGCCTTTGCTCTTGTTGTTGTCTTACTAGTTCAGTTAATACTTCCACCATTATTTCTAACCAGTCTATTCTTGCATCTGAAGATTCAGTCTCATCTATATGTCTTGTATTCTCCATTGGTCTATATAACATGGATAATAACAATCATAGGAGAATAATGTTGATAGATTTCATGTTCATAGAAGCCACAGACTCAATGTTGAAATCACAATTACACATAACTTCTTTATTCATACTCATCCCACGATACAACTTTCATGCTTACGCTCAAACAATAATTATAGCTACACATGTAGTATAATATATGTCATACTCAATAAGAGAATTAGAAAAGCACACATGTACATATCGCTTTCATTCTCATGTTTGCACGAAGATCATGAATTCACATCTTAACTCACACACTTGTAACACACTGCAAATGTTTCTAACTCCTTTCTAGACTTCATATTGCTCATTTGAACACGTGTGTGGGAAGATTAGCTCGTGCTCTGATACCATTTTGTTACGACCTGAACCCCATCCCGTAAGGGTTGATGAGGTGACCGGCCAGTAATCCAAGATTACCAAAGGCCTTCCTATAGAATTCAAAATAACCGGGGCTAGCAGAAGCATATATAAAAAATACATCAAATAGTCCATTGAGCTGTGAATCTATATGAATCAACTCAGATGTATATAAACAATAATTTACCCACTGTACAATGCATACATAATATCATGCACAAAAACTTTCGTAAACATTGATACATGTCATCAAAACTTCCACATCAAGAGCACAAAACTCTCCAAAGGCCACCCAGACTTAGTCTCACCTTGGAGGCACCAAAAATTCAAAAGGGCTTCAGATGTTGGCTTGGCTAACGGTGTTCATCTAGGCTTGACCTTTATGTCACCCACCTATACATACATATATATATATATATATATACGAACACAGTGACCTAAAGCCCAGTGAATAACATTAAAGTAAAGAGGCTGGTGCACGAATTCCAAATATTTCATAAACATAAAATAGAATATCTCATAGGAATTCTCATATCTAAACATAATAATGGTACATCCAACAAAACATATCATATCAACTTCCGACTAGAGTAATCAGTTCTGGATACCAATTAAACATACCACTACTTTGTCGAGTGGTTAACGAGATCTCGTGATCACATATATGTCATGGACCCACATTAACATGTTGTCCCCCATGACTTGGGACCATTCTTTGGATGTCATAATATATTCAAAATAGGACATTCGTTCACTTTAAAATAACATTTTAGAAATCATTATCAAATGACACTTCGAATACAATTCATATGAACATATCTTTACAATAACGTTACTCACAGGGCTTGGTCAGATGATACTCCTTAATGGCTTAACCTGCAGAAACATATCCCAGCATACCATCTCAATACACATTCATTACTTGTTTTCAATCCGTTTCTTTAATTTCTTTTGTATTCATGATATGCATATGGATGTGAATTACACGTGAAAACCATGCAAATGAATGCCCAGTAGTAGGAGAAACAGGAAGAAAATGAAATCAAGACTGCCCCGTAGACCGCATGTGCGTTGGCCTTGGCTGCTCGAGCGAGCATAATGCAAGTTGGGGCAGAGGACTAGCTGCTTGTGCGGTGGCCCAAGCCGCTCGCGCAGTCTGGGTTGAAATGCAATCTGAAATTTGCTGAAAAATGGAACTTTTCCCTTTTACAAAACCAACTTCAATTTCACATTTCTAACTTCAAACAAAGGCCATGCTCCAACACAAAACTCGAATCTCCATGTAGGAACTCAAAACTTTGAACTTAAGGTGAAAAATCAAAATCCATGCATATATAGAGTTCCATAGTTAAATTCCATGAAATTTCTCCTCAAATTTGAGGAAACATGCAAGAAACAAGTGATTGAACATGAAAAATGCCATGTATGACCAAATCTTAATCTATTTCTTACAATTCTTCTCTTTAGGGTTCTTAACATTAACTTACACCACCCAATTCCTAAATTCCACTTAGATTATATGATTTCATGGATAATACAACTTATGTTGAAGAAATTAGAGGATAATTCTTACCTTGAAAGGTTAAATTCTGTGAAGATTTGCTCAAACCCCCTTCTTTCTCTCTTCCTTCTTCTTCCTCTTGAGTTCTCTAGAACTCTCTTCTTCTTTCTTTCTCTCTCTATCCCAAGATTTTTCTTTTTATTGAGTCTAAGGCTCAACTAAGGGTCATCTATATATATATATATATAACTAAGGCTTAAATTTATTTAAATCTATTTAATTCATTCTGAATCAAATTTTTAAAAACCTCTCATTAAGTCCAAAAAATCATGTTGATCACGAATATGTACTCAGTTTTGGTTTCTGGTGCCTCTAAGGCCTTCAATTCCCAGTTTACAATTGTAATTTCAATAGGTCTTCCTAAGAGTAACAGATATAAATTGAAATCATTATAATTCAGCCCATTAGACATGCAATTTCATATCCAACACATAATCAATTAGCACATACAGATGCAATTAGATGACTAATCAATAAAATTCATATGCAAATCGTTACAAAAACACTCTCGAATAAGTATAACAGGAATCCTCTTATGTAATGGGCAATCTGAATGTGAGAGACCAGTTGGCGGTTATAGACACCTCATTTTGACCGACCTTAAGACTTCAGGCCCTTGCAAGCCTCCCGTTGATGAAATTGTAAAATACTTCATATTTAGAATGTTTAAAGACGTTTGGAGTTGCTGTATGAACCTATTTTGGCCAAAAATCAATTTCCTAACCCAAGAAGGAAAGAAAAGCCCAGTTGTCCTTTGATCAAAAGTATTTTCCAAAATAGTGGCTGGTTTTACCAAAAACATTGATCATAATGTAATTTGGCTTACTTGTGCCACACGAAAGCTAAGGGCATAGGACCCTGCACTTGTGCATGCATGCATGGCACGTGTAGCAAGACAAAGCGTATGTGCGTACATACAAGTGAGTGCGCACGTGTAGACGTCCCCGAACATCCCGAGAGGGAAATCCCGTTCTATTCATTTGGGCTCACTACATTTCGGACTCAAATTGTCATGGTCCTGTATATAATCTCGCAAAGTGCAAGACCGATGAATCATCAAAGAGTCCAAATCTGGCAAATCGTTTTGAAAAATAGATTTTTAGAAAGAAGTGCCAAACATGGACTGCTTTGCCAGATACAGAGTCGCCACCTAAATATTTATTTTGGGAGAATTTAGGAAACCCTGACTTGTACATGTCCGTCATCACCAATATTGCCTCGGCTCGGGAACTTGGGTACGATTGGAGAAGGCCAGTTATGAGCACCCCCGCTCGCCCGATCAAAGATCGGCCTCTACCAACCATGATATCGAGTTTTGAAAACATTTTGTGCTCTTATTCCGGTTATTAGCCTAGAATTACTATGTGATGCACACAGCATACAAGTATAGACTGGATTGCCTAAGTTGGAACAAAGCATCGCATATCCGTTTGTTTTGAAAATGGATTTTACTACTCGCAAGTAGGCTAAAACATGGGTTTCGACGAATTATTCCAACTCAAGCAATCCAACCTTCACCCACAGGCATTCAGGCACTTATATCACATAAGCAGTTAGCCTTATGGCAAGCATGCTGTCATGGCAACATTTACACGCATGCAAGATGCTAAAGCATAAACACTCACAGTGTGCTCCGAGCCAAAACAAGAAACTAGTTAGTAATCATGCATGATCCTAGTTCATGTTAGCAATGGCTAATGCAACACAGGCAAGATTCAATTTAGAATAGGCTCGGCTAATCTAAAATGGCATGTGAGATACGACAATTCAATACATGTATTCAAATTGGAATTGAAATACGATGCAGTTAGTATGATGTGCCGAGCCCGGTGTGTGCAATACGAATGAATGTATGCAAACATGCTATCATAAGTATGCTAATTGAAACGTGCCCTAAAACTAACCATCATAAGCTGGTAAATAAAAAGGAGAAAGACGTGGAGTTGGAAGACATGCATCACACACACGCACACTTATTATAACATTGCCCTCTCGCGGAGGGTCTGAAAGAATAATACAAATCACCTAATTAACTAACTCACAAGCTAATTAATTACAAAACCACTTAACTAATTAAATGAATCAACTAAGCTACTAAAGCAGTAAAGAGGCCTCGGGAAGAGGGTCAAATGCATGCATGTTCGACTCCGCTCGGAAATCTATCGCCATGCTCATGCTGCCTCTGTTTACATTGCTTTTGCACCTCTGAAGACTTCACAAATCTCCGGAACACTTTTGTACCACTCCTTGGGTATTGTGGGAGGTCACCGGCCAGGAGGTAATGCCACCGGCCACTAGAAACTGGTCATCGACCATAAATAAGGCTCTCGGCCTGATGTTGTTAGCCGACTGGCACTAAAAGTAGCCGACCGGCCATTTCTTCCTACAGAAAGCTCCTGTGCTGCAGTAGAGGACAAATAGAGCACGACAATACATTTACAAGACAATGTTTTCACCACCACTCTCCCTGTCATGTTATGAACTCAAGGGAGTATGGTTCTCAACCCTCGGACCATCAATCACGTATTTCCATGCATGATGGCCAAAGAAGTCAAGTGTGCATTTAATATAAAATGAAATGCAAACAAACACATAAAGGGGCCCCCAACCTCTATCATGATTGATCAAGAGGCAAGGGATGCATGCACAATGCTATGCAACCTAAGCATGCAAGCAAACTAATGCAACATAAGCATGCAAGCAACAATGCAACCTAAACATGCAAGCATGAAGCAATGTAACAACACTTGAATAACATGTAAAGATGGACTTAAACTAATATGGACAAGCCTCTGCCATGCCCAAAATAAGTGGCCATATGAGATGAGAACACGGCCCAAGATTCATGCAAACATGCACAATGCAAGGGCTCCAAGCCTGAGGCACAAAATGCAACTCTCCAAGAGCAATGCAAGGATGAAACACGAGGTACAATGGCATACATTCCAGCTCTGAAATAGCATACAAAATGACTCCAAAATGATGCAACGACTCATGCAATGCATGTAGGAAGGCTTAAATACCGAAACTAGTGAAACACATTACACTAGAGGTATGCAAAGCAATGCACAAATGATGAAACCAACCCCTAATAGACCTCATGCAGTCCCTAAACAGTGGCAAAATGAGCTAAAATGAGGGCTTGACATGCACCAAAATGAAGCTCATGCAAAGCCTCATAAACAAGGCATAATGATGCAACTCTCAAACGCATCGAAGGCATGCTAAACATGAGAATATGGCACACATATAAGCTCTGAAATAGCATTCTCTATGATAACAAAACATGCAAACACCTCAAGCAACGCACGCAAGGGGCTTCAAAACTCAAAGGTAAGCAAGGCTATTACACTACAACCATGCATTGCAAGCACCAATCAACCAAGAGGCCTAAAAATAGAGTTAAGGCAGTCCAAAATATGAACAAAATATGTTTGAAACATGGCCAAAATATGCTAGAATGGAGGGCCAAAACAACATGCAATGTAAGCTAGTGAAGGGGATTTACACTACAAGCCTTTGAGGCATTCAAGAGGCCACAAAACCAGCATAAGACAGAGGTATGACATGCCAAATAAAGCCCAAAAACCCACTGAAACGTGGTCTATGCATGCAAATATGAGATGCTCCTTTGAAAGGCCATGCAAGGGGTTGCTCTACACATGCAAGAAGGACATCTAACATGGAAAAACCAACTATGGAAAGGGGTTATGCAGGCCCTAAAACTCACTGAAAAATGCCTGAACCGAGCTCAAGAAGTGTGCAAATAAGGGCTCCTTTGTAAGGCCAAAAATGCCAACAAACAAGACAACAAGGAGAGGGGATGGCCCTCTCCTTCTTAGGACCTCAAAACACCGGTGAGAAGGCCAATACAAGGTGGTCCCGAAGCTCACAAAAAAGGCACAAAAATGAGGCCAAACAAGGCCTAAGAGGGGGTAAACAACCCCAAACACAAAAGTGATCTCAAACAAACTTCAAAAGCATGCAAATACAAAACTTTTTTCAGTTTATAGCTAAGCTTAAATCAGCATGCAAGATATGCTAAAAGGGTGTACAAAAACGGCAAATAAAAAAGGGAAAAGGAGTTACCCTTGAAGACCACTTCCAAGAACACCAAACCAGCAGCCTCTTTGGATCGAAACCAGCTCAAAAAACCCTTAAACAACTCCTTAGCACCTTAATAACCAAAGAGTAGTGTACTCCTAGGTGTTCTAGTGCAAGAACAAGAATAAAAACTCACTTTGGAACACTCTAACCCACACAAATGTAGAGAGAGAGGGAGATATAGAGAGAGAGTGATATATATATTTTATATATCAGATTTTTCAACCCATGAAATGGAAGAAGAGGCCCTCTTTTATAGAGGAACAAAGGTCCAAGCTTCTCTTAGAAGTTTGGAGCAAAGGGGCCAAGCTTCTGTTAGAAGCTAAAGCAAAAAGGGTCAAGCTTCTTGAGGAAGCTGGAGCAAAGGGGTCAAACTTCCTCAAAAAGCTAAGAAAGGTTGAAGCTTCTCTTAGAAGGTTGAAGCTTCTCTTAGAAGCTTGAAGCGAAGGGTCAAGGTTCTTGGAGAAGCTAGAGCAAAAGAGTCAAGCTTCTTGGAGAAGCTAGGCAAGGGTTCAAGAGGTTCAAGCTTCCCCAAGAAGCTAAAACGAGGGGTTCAAATGGTTCAAGCTTCCTCAAGAAGCTAAACGAGGGGTTCAAAAGGTTCAAGCTTCCCCAAGAAGCTAAAACAAGGGGTTTAAAAGGTTCAAGCTTCCTCAAGAAGCTAAAACAAGGGTTTAAAAGGTTCAAACCTCCTCAAAAAAAGGTATCGGCCAGAAAAAGTGGCCGATTGATCAAAACAATGGCCGGTAGACCAAAAACATTGCCGACTGGCCAACACCTTTGGCCGGTAGTAGGAAAACAGGGCCGGTGGTAACATGCTAAGGCCGGTGGGGTGTGCAGATGGCCAACAAGCCATTTCCTACCCTCAGAGGCAAAAACCCAAGTGCCAGGTCCACAACCAAGCACAAAACAGACAAGTCGAGAGATCTTGAGGCAAGGCGCGCGACCAAAACCTTCGAGAACTCAAGACAAACACGAACATAGATGATCACCGAGTGTTCAAATGATGACGTCCAAGTCTTGAGGACGGTAAAAAATGGGGTGTCTACAGTTGCCCCTCTTTGATAGAACTCGAAAGTCATAACAATGATGGGAGTGAATGTCAAAGCCCAGAGACGACCCATTTTTGACGAGGCCGAAGACTTAGACAAAGCATGCAAGCAACAGACAAAGATATGCGCCCGAAGGCAGGGGCAAGATGCAAGACAATGCATAAAGTCGAGCATAACTTATGATCATGCAAAGAAAGCTATAACGAAGCATAACATGCGACAGTTTTAAGCAAGCGAAACCAAACTACTTTACATTGCAGAAAGGACGTAAGAGAGTAATGCAATTCTCGCTACGTCTCACACGGAGAATACGATACCTGTCTGGCTCGTCTGGTCGTGCCAGCTTCAAATGAACCGTACATACAATATCGTGCCCGCAAAGGAAAGAAACTTAACAGGTACAATATTGTTAGCAATATGCATGACAATGCAAGTGAAAAGCTGCGTAACAATGCGAGTGGAGGGAAGCAAGACAATGCAACCTAAGAGCGATGCATAACAATGTGGGATAGATGCAAAACAATGCAACCTGAGACAAATTCCAAACACGCTGAAAATGTGTAAGGAAAGGAAGAACCTCTCAGCGTAGCACACGTGAGAGAGGAAAGGGGATCGTAGAAACATTGGAACGTATTCCAAATGCTCTTTAACCATAGAAAGAGAAGAATAGGGACATATCCCGGTGTTCAGAATGGCATAAGCATTGGAACGTATTCCGAATGCTCTGATCCAAAGAGGGAGAAACATGGGGACGTATCCCAGTGTTACGGAAAGGTGTAAGCATTGGAACGTATTGCAAATACTGCTAACCAAAGAGAGAGAAACATAGGGACGTATCCCGTTGTTTCAGAAAAAAGGAGAAACATAGGGACGTATCCCGGTGTTTCGGAAAAATGAGAAGAAACGTAGGGACGTATCCCGGTGTTTCGGAATGGTGTGAGCATTGGAACGTATTCCAAGCGCTTTTAACCGAAGAGAGAGAAACATAGGAATGTATCCTGGTGTTTCGGAACAAGGAGAAGAAACGTAGGGACGTATCCCGATGTTTCGGAATGGTGTGAGCATTAGAACGTATTCCAAACGCTTTTAACCGAAGAGGAAGAAACATAGGGACGTATCCCGGTGTTTCGGAACAAGGAGAAAAAACGTAGGGACATATCTCGGTGTTTCGGAATGGTGTGAGCATTGGAACATAATCCAAACATTTTTAACCGAAGAGGAAGAAACATAAGGACGTATCCCGGTGTTTCGAAATGGTGTGAGCATTGGAACGTATTCCAAACGCTCTTAACCAAAGAGGAAGAAACATAGGGACGTATCCCGGTGTTACGGAATGGTATAAGCATTGGAACGTATTCCAAATGCTCTTAACCAAAGGGGAAGAAACATAGGGACGTATCTCGATGTTTCGGAATGGTATAAGCATTGGAACGTATTCTAAATGCTCTTCACCAAAGGGGGAGAAACATAGGGACGTATCCCGGTGTTTCGGAATGGTATAAGCATTGGAACGTATTCCAAACGCTCTTAACCAAAGCGGAAGAAACATAGGGACGTATCTCGGTGTAGCGGAATGGTATAAGCATTGGAACGTATTCCAAATGCTCTTAACCAAAGCGGGAGAAACATAGGGACGTATCCCGGTGTTTTGGAATGGTATAAGCATTGGAACGTATTCCAAATGCTATTAACCTAAGTTGGAGAAACATAGGGACGTATCCCGGTGTTTCGGAATGGTATAAGCATTGGAACGTATTCCAAATGCTCTTAACCAAAGGGGGAGAAATATAGGGACGTATCACGGCGTTTCAAAAGGAAAGAGAAACATAGGGACGGATCCGGTGTTTTCGAAAAGAAAGAGAAACATAGGGACGTATCCTGGTGCTTTGGAAAAAGAAAAAGAAACATAGGGACGTATCTGTAATAACCCGACCCTCGCACATGATTTCTGTTATATTCTTAGTCCTCGATTGGTACTTTTAAATGTTTGCTGTGTTGTTCCGTGAAAAAAAAAAATTATGACTAAGGAAGTGAAATCCATGTCTATGAATGTCTATCTGTCTCACAATGAAACTATCTGTCACCATTAACGCGTTTGAATTAGAAATTGGAAGCCTTAACAGCTTAATTAGCTGAAATTGATTATATATCCGTAATCAGCATAATTTTTAGGTAATATTAAGCATGTTCGCGAAATTTTAATTTTGGAAAGATTAAACGATTCATTTTTGTCTTATATGCCTTACTTATATGTATATATATATCTCGAAGACTTTAGGAGCCTTGATCAAAAACAAACGAGAATACCATTTTGGGGGAAAAAGAACAGAAATCGGGGGAGAAGGGATTCAACAAGGAAGCTTGGCCAAATTGTTAGAGGTGTAGGATTGAATTCAAGGTAAGCTCAAATCCTTCTTGTTATGGCCACTTAGAGTTTGTATTGATGTGTATGTTTGATTCATGTCTAATTCATGCTTGATTAATGAGGGTTTCTCTTACTTGGTTGCTTAGGCATCTAGATCGGGTGTGGTATGAAAGTATACTTCAATCTATGGTTTTCTATCATCGCTTCATGGAATTATGTATATATCACGTGTTATGTTTCAAGGATATGAAGAACTTGAATCCAAGAATGGAATTAGGGAGAGAGATGGTTTGTTGAAGCTTCTAATCTTGGTTAATTTACTATACTCAAGGTAGAATCCATGTTATAGGGATGTTAGGTGGGAATATTGCATTAACCTAACCTTAGGTTGCATGTAAAAATGGAGTGAATACCAGGTTGGGACTCGAATGGAGGTTCAGGAATTGCAGAATCCGCTTGGTCCGCTCGAGCGGCGGAAAGCCCGCTCGAGCTGGAAAAACCACCTCTCAGCAGTTTTGTGTATTTTACAGTCCGCTCGAGCGGCCAAAGTGGCACTCGAGCGGGGGACTCATTTTCAGGAAAAATTAAATGTTTGTTCAGTTTTGAGTGCTTGCCTCTCTGGTATGTTTAGAATATTTTACAGATGATTTCAAAGCGGTTGTAAGCATGCAAGGTGTAAGACTCAGGAAATGCTTTATAAAAAAAAAAGAAACTAATGTATTAATTGTGTGCAGGGCACATTCCAGAAGGAAGCAACACGCCACCTCAACAATGTGAGTAGTAGTACCTATGTAATGTTATGTAATCATGTCAATGTTTCAAGGCATGTAAGGCAATTATGTTAATGTCTCAAGTATGTAATGTACTTATGCATGTTTAAGATATGTTGGTGTTAAAGCAAGTTCTAAGTACATTTTCAAGGGCCATGTGCCACAAGTTTCAAGTACATTTTCAAGGGCCATGTGCCACAAGTTTCAAGTACATTTTCAAGGGCCATGTGCCACAAGTTTCAAGTGCATTTTCAAGGGCCTCGCGCCACAAGTTTCAAGTGTAATACAAGGGCCTCGTGCCATATGTTCAAGGGCTTCGTGCCATCATGTTTCAAGGGCTTATAGCCACATGCTTATGTCACGGGAATAGGCCTAGGGCCATTATGAGCTAAACGCAGAATCAGACAAATCATGTGCATGCTGCATCTTTTTATGTATTGATGTATTTAAGCTTCAAG
The DNA here is from genome assembly GCF_004153795.1 of Camellia sinensis. Taxonomy (NCBI): domain Eukaryota; kingdom Viridiplantae; phylum Streptophyta; class Magnoliopsida; order Ericales; family Theaceae; genus Camellia; species Camellia sinensis. The sequence goes on along the minus strand of NW_021029591.1, from coordinate 361,534 downwards.
TCAGACGTCTTTCATTATGTATTACTGCTCATTGAGCCCGGCTCACTCTCCATTATATCTGTTTCTGTAGGTTACCAGTCAGGGGGTCAGTCCTAACTTCGACGCTGTCCCTTTTCTCAACCTTTACACATCCAGGCACTACACCAGGCCATTTAGTTTTGGGAAGCTGCTAAGATACGGGTCTACTTTTTGAGAGCCACCTATGGACGTTGTACATAACTCTCATATTCCTTTTGTTATGCCCAATTATCGGGCCAGGACTGTAAATGTATGTGTTTGTACATGATATTCAAGGATATAGTTTTAAACTTTATCCGCTTTTGATGGTGTATGTAATGCATGAGATCCTGGCATATTAGGAGTAGCTCAATGGTGTATGCTTGTAATTCTGTTATATTAATATTTTATGCTTCCGAGAAGGCCCCGTACGGTGTGTACATCAGTTTTTATGTCAGTTTTTACTTAGGTCATGCCCAAACCTTTAGGGGCGGGTTTCTGGGTTGTGACAGTATCCCGGTGTTTCGGAGGGAAGGAGAAACATAGGGACGTATCCCGGTGTTTCGAAAATGGAGAAGAAACATAGGGACGTATCCCGGTGTTTCAGAAATAGAAAAGAAACATAGGGACGTATCCCGGTGTTTCAGAATAAAAATGAGAAGCATAGGGACGTATTCTAGTGTTTCAGAAAGAAAAGAGAAACGTTGGGACGTATCCTGGTGTTTCCGAAGGGAGGAGAAACATAGGGACGTATCCCGGTGTTTCGGAAAGGAAAAGAAACATAGGGACGTATCCCGATGTTCCGAATAAGAAAGAGAAACATAGGGACGTATCCCGGTGTTTCCGAATAAGAAAGAGAAACATAGGGACGTATCCCGGTGTTTTGAAAAGAAAGAGAAACATAGGGACGTATCCTGGTGTTTTGAAAAGAAAGAGAAACGTAGGGATGTATCCCGGTGTTTCCAAAAGGAAAGAGAAACATAGGGATGTATCCTGGTGTTTCAGAAAAGAAAGAGAAATATAGGGACGTATCCCGGTATTTCGAAAAGAAAGAGAAACGTAGGGACGTATCCCGGTGTTTCCGAAAAGAAAGAGAAACATAGGGATGTATCCTGTTGTTTCAGAAAAGAAAGAGAAACATAGGGACGTATCCAGGGCTTTCGGAAGGGAAGAGAAACATTGGAACGTATCTCGGTGTTTCAAAAGGAAGGAGAAACATGGGGACGTATCCCGGTGTTCTGAAAGGAAGGAGAAACATAGGGACGTATCCCAGTGTTCCGGAAGGAAGGAGAAACATAGGGAAGTATCCCGGTGTTCCGGAAGGGGAGAGAAACATAGGGACGTATCCTGGTGTTTCGAAAGGAAGGAGAAACATGAGGATGTATCCTAGTGTTCCGGATGGAAGGAGAAACATAGGGACGTATCCCGGTGTTCCGGAAGGAAGGAGAAACATAGGGACGTATCCTGGTGTTCCGGATGGAAGGAGAAACATAGGGACGTATCCTGGTGTTTCGGAGAGAAGAAGCGTGCAAAACAATGCAATTGAAAGGGTGCATAACAATGCGAGTTGAATGAGCTTAACAACGTAAGTAAAGGGTGCATAACAATGCAACTACAACCATGCATAACAATGCAAGTGAAGTGTGCATAACAATGCAACTAGAGTGTGCGTGACAACGCAACTAAAGAGTGTGCATAACAATGAGATTGAAACGTGCATAACAATGCAAGTAGAACGTGCGTGATAGCGCTTGTTAGAGATGTGCAAAACAATGCAATACAGGTACACAAGACAGTGCGAGTGTGGTGCACAAAAGAAGTGCGATAAGATGCATTTTCTATGCAAGTATGGGGGCATTTTCTATGCAATCATGGAAAGCATATTCGATGCAATATTGAAGAAATATTCTGTGCATAAGACAGGCATATTCTATGCAACATTGAAAGCAAAGCGTATTCTATGCGGAATCGAAAGCAAGCATATTCTATGCATGAATCATAATGATGCGTGACACGCATGCAACAGAAGTGTATATGAAAGTTCACATTCTATGCAATAGAGGAGCATCAAACATGAACTCTGGTACCTCTGATTTACCTCTCGGAAGACTTGGCAACACGCTCAGCTCAAAAGGGGACACCCTGTCTATATTGACGAGAGACAACATCTTCATGTGAAAACCACAGGTGCCGCTTGGATTGTCATTCTGACTTGAAGCAGGCTTACACTTGAGGTAGAGGGGCACTCATACTTCGGTGGCATTGACAAGGCTTGACAAGGTACATCCGGAATACAATCACGGAATTTTCTGAAGTTGAAGCACACTTAGATGCTTCGATTTTTGCTCTTTTCTTTTGCTTTGCAGTCCGGAACCTCTATAGCTTTAGATTGGTCCTGGTTTTACTGTTCTCACATGACCTGGGTTGAACCCTGCAGTTTTATGAAAGAACAAATCTTGTTTTGTACAAATGTGGAGAAGAATGGCACAACACTCCTGACCACAAAACGATTTATTTGAGAAAAGGGTTTTTCAACAGGGTATTGAGCCTATAACTGACCGCAGCGCACCACGACTCAACAACGAAAAACAAACAAAAAGGTAAACAACCTAAACACATCGAGAAACACTCGAAATGACTCCAAACGAGAGATGAGAGACCTCTTAGATGCACGAGGAGCCAGTTTCTCTGGGTATTGTTTCCCATCCTTTCTCATTTGTGATTCTCACATCACTCGGCCCTCAAGCTCTGTTTTTTCTGAAAAAACCCTTTTCCTCACTTTTTCTCTCAGCGCACACCTCTCTATTCTTCAATCTCTCATTTTTTATCCCTCCCCCGGGTGGTTGATGGATAAGCTGGAAATTGTGGGCTCTAACCCCTGGTATTCTGCCAGATTCTCATTCTTGTTCACAAAAGTGAGTTTCTCCCATAGAGGGGCTGTGCTACAACTGGGTTGTAGGCACCCCATTTTTGACCGTCCTCAAGACTTGGATGTCATCATTTGAACACTCGATGATCACCCATGTTTGTGTTCGTCTTGAGTTCTCGGAGGTTTCGGTCACGCGTCTTGCCTCAAGACCTCTCGACTTGCCTGTTTTGTGTTTGGTTTTGTACCAAACGCTTGTGTTTTGCTTCTGAGTGTGGGAAACAGCTTGTTGGCCATCCCCACACCTCACCGGCCATAGTATGAGGCCACCGGCCCTGTTTTCTTGCTACCGGCCAAAGCTGTTGGCCGGTCGGCATTGTGTTTGGTCGGCCGGCCACTAATTTTGGTCAATCGGCCACTTTCTCTGGCCGAGACCTTTTCTTGAGGGGGTTTGAACCTTTTGAACCCTTGTTTTAGCTTCTTGAGGAAGCTTGAACCTTTTGAACCCTTGGTTTTAGCTTCGTGAGGAAGCTTGAACCTTTCGAACCCTTGGTTTTAGCTTCTTGAGGAAGCTTCAACCTTCTGAACCTTTGTTCTAGCTTCTCCAAGAAGCTTGAACCCTTTACTCCAAGCTTCTCCAAAAAGCTTGACCCTTTTCTTAGCTTCTCCAAGAAGGTTGACCCTTTTTAGCTTCTCCAAGAAGCTTCGCCCTTTTGGTCCAAGCTTCTAAGGGAAGCTTGACCCCTTTGCCTAGTTTCACCAAGAAGCTTGGCCCTTTTGCTCCAAGCTTCTAAGAGAAGCTTGACCCCTTTGCCTAGCTTCTCCAAGAAGCTTGGCCCTTTTGCTCCAAGCTTCTAAGAGAAGCTTGGCCCCTTTGCTCCAAGCTTCTAAGAGAAGCTTGCACCCTTGTTCCTCTATAAAAGAAGAGCTCGTCTTCCATTGCAAGGGTTCCAAGAAATTTGTCCAAGACAAAAACATATATCTCTCTTGATATCTCTACATCCAAGCCTCCAAAGTGCTTGGTTCTTGACCCCTTTGCACCCCAACTCCGAAGCACACACCTCCACCATTCATTTAAGGTTCTTGAAGGGTTTTGGGGGGGCTCAAGACTTGGTTTTGGCTCAGAAAAATCTGCTGGAGTGCTGGTTTTGAAGAAGGTCTTCAAGGGTGAGTTTCTAAGCCTTAAATCCCCTGTTTTTGCACACACTTTTAGCCTATCTTGCATGCTGTTTTGAGCTTAACTTATAACTGAAAAGAGTCTTGTTTTTGAGTGCTTTAAATAGTTGTTTAAGGTCACTTTTGTGTTTGGGGTTGTTTACCCCCTCTTAGGCCTTGTTTGGCCCCATTTTGTGCTATTTTTGGTGAGCTCCGGGACCACCTTGTTTGGGCCTCCTCACCACTGAAATCTTGAGGGATTTCAGTGGTGAGGATGGTGGTTTAAGGTCCGAAGAAGGAGAGGGCCATCCCCTCTCCATGTTGTCTTCAAAAAGTGCCATTTTAGCCTCATGTGTGAGCACCATTTTTAAAGTCATGTTGGCCATGTCTTAAGTGTTATTTGTGCTTATTTTTCCATGATATAGCACTGTTTTTACTTGGTTTAGATACACCATGCATGCCTTGTATACTTGTCCTGTAATGCCATGAAGTTGCCTTAACATACTTTGGGCTTTGACCCTTGTTCTAGCATGATTTTGGCCAAGCTTTGTGAACCTTTTATGCATGTTTTAGTATGCTTTAGCTCTTTTTTTCAGTTTCTTTGGTCATGCTCAACATGTTTCGTATGGTCTCTTTGCATTCTAGCTTGTTAGCTTTGGGTGTGTGGGTCACTAGCATGCTTTACTTGGCTTGTTCTCATGATTTGGCGTCATTGGAGACCATATTTCAGTCCATGTTCCATGTTTGAATACTTGCATTTTCCATCCCTCTCATGCTTTGAAGAGTTGATGGCTTGTGTTTCATGTTTAGGCCCTTGTGCATGCATGCTTGTGTGTGTGTTTCCATGCTTTTGTTGCATCATTTTGGCCACTGTTTTGGACCTACTTGAGGGCTATCCACTTCAGTTCAAGACCATCCTTGCATGTTGTTGCATGCTTGCCTTGTATGTTGTTGCATATTTGGCCTTGTTCCATGTTTGTTACATTGCATTTTGCATGTTTGACACATTGCACATTTGCATGCTTAGCTTGCATACTTAGGTTGCATAGCATTGCATGCATCCCATGCCTCTTGAATTGATTATGATAGAGGTTGGGGCCCATTATTTGTTTTGTGCATTTCATTCCATATTGAAATTGCACACTTTGGCTTCTTTCGGCCATCATGCATTGAAATGCGTGATTGGTGGTCCGAGGGTCGAGTACCATGCTCCCTTGAGTCTTAAACAAGATACGGAGGGTGGTGGTGCAAACATTGCTTTGAAAATGCATTGCCATGCCTTGTCTGTCCTCTGCTGCTGTCAAAATAGGTTTATGCAGGAAGATATGGCCGGTCGGCCATCTACAGTGCCGATCGCCCAAACATTTGTGGCCGATATCAATATCCATGGTCGATGGATGGCCGATGGCCTTTACTTTTGGCCGGTGACCTTCCACAGTGCTCAGGAGAAAGTTCAAAGCAGTTCTGGAAACTTTCATAATTTTCAGAGGAGCAAGGCAGTGTAAACAGAGGCAACAGTGGCATGGTACTAGGTTTTTGGGTAAGGCGGATCGAGCATGCATCATCCACGCATTCCGAGGCTGGGCTGCAGCCACCCTCTTGCACTTAATTTGTTAACTAATTAGAAATTCTGTAATAATTAATTTAGTACTATTCATTTGGTTGTGTAATATTTATTCGGACCCTCTGAGCGAGGGCAATTGTGTAATAAGTGTGTGTGAGTGTGTGTATGTTTTCCAACCCCCACTTCTTTCTTCCCTTTTATTTACTAGCTTTCGATGGTTAGTATTAAGACATATTTAAATTAGCACACCTTATGTTATGCATGCGTGCATTCATACATTTGTCTTGCATGCACCAGGCTCGGCGCATCACACTAACTGCATTGTATTTCAATTCCAAATTGAATATGTGTTATCCGTTGCATGTCACATGCCATGTGTAGGATAGCCGAGCCTGTCTAGATTGCATCTTTGCATGTGTTGCATTAGCCATTTTAAACATGAACTAGGATCATGCATATGATTACTAACTAGTTTATGTTTTGGCTTGGAGTACTCGGTAAGCATTTATGTTTTAGCATCCTTGCATGAGTATGAGTGTTGCCATGATAGCATGCTTACCATGAGGCTATATGCTTACGTGTTATAACCGCCTGAATGCCTGTGGATGAAGGTTGGGTTACTTAAATTGGAACAATGCATTGAATGCAAGTTTTTAGCCCACTTAAGAGTGGCAAAATTATATTTTCTAAGCCCACCTGAGGGTGGCAAAATTCATGTCTTAGCCTACTTGCGGGTAGCACCATCAAACCATTTTCAAACAAACAAACATGAAATGTTTCGTTCCAATTCAGGCGACCCAGTCTATACTTGTTTGCTGTGCACATAACATAGTAAATCTAGGCTAATAACCGAATTAAGTACACGCAATGTTTTCAAAACAAGATATCATGGTTAGTAGAGGCCGATCTTCGGATCGGGCGAGAGGGGGTGCTCATAGCTGACTTTCCCCAATCGTACCCAAGTTCCCGAGCCGAGGTAACTTTGGTGATGATGGACACGAGACCTTAGGCGAACGAGTCAGGGTTACCTAAATTCTCCCATTAAAAAATATTTAGGTGGCGACTCTGTATCTGGCAAAGCAGTCCATGTTTGGCACTTCTTTTCTAAAAATCTGTTTTCCAAAACAATTTGCCGGATTTGGACTCTTTGGTTCAGATTAAGAACCGTGGCAAATTGAGTCTTGAACTGTAGTGAGCCCAAAATGAACAGAACGGGACTCATCCTCCCGAGGCGTTCAGGGACGCCCACAGTTTCTGGCGACTCTGCTGGGGATTTAGAGAACTTGACTCGAACTCGTGATATCTTGTTTTGACTACAGTTATGTGTTTCTCGGCAAACACTGTGACTTAGGCGCACCAATGCACATGCAATGCAAAGAAACACATATGTGTAGTCAAAATAAGATATCATGCGTTCGAGTCTAGTTCTCTAAGTCCCCAGCAGAGTCGCCAGAAACTGTAGACGTCCCCGAACGTCCCGGGAGGGAAATCCCGTTCTGTTCATTTGGGCTCACTACAGTTCAGACTTAAATTGTCACGGTCCTGTATCTAATCTCGCAGAGTGCAAGACCAATGAATCATCAAAGAGTCCAAATCTGACAAATCATTTTGAAAAACAGATTTTTAGAAAGAAGTGTCAATCATGGACTGCTTTGCCAGATACAGAGTTGCCACCTAAATATTTATTTTGTGGGAATTTAGGAAACCCTGACTCGTTGCCTAAGGCCACGTGTCTGTCATCACCAAAGTTGCCTCGGCTCGGGAACTTGGGTACGATTGGAGAAGGTCAGTCATGAGCACCCCCGCTCGCCCGATCAAAGATCGGCCTCTACTAACCATGATATCGAGTTTTGAAAACATTGTGTGCTCTTATTCCGGTTATTGGCATAGAATTACTATGTGATGCACACAGCATACAAGTATAGACTGGATTGCCTAAGCTGGAACAAAGCATCGCATATCCGTTTGTTTTGAAAATGGATTGAATTTTGCTACTCGCAAGTAGGCTAAAACACGGGTTTCGGCGAATTATTCCAACTCAAGCAACCCAACCTTCACCCACAGGCATTCAGGCAGTTATATCACATAAGCAGTTAGCCTCATGGCAAGCATGCTGCCATGGCAACATTTACACGTATGCAAGATGCTAAAGTATAAACACTCACAGTATACTCCGAGCCAAAACAAGAAACTAGTTAGTAATCATGCATGATCCTAGTTCATGTTAGCAATGGCTAATGCAACACTGACAAGATTCAATTTAGAATAGGCTTGGCTAATCTAAAATGGCATGTGAGATGCGACAATTCAATACATGTATTCAAATTGGAATTAAAATATGATGCAGTTAGTATGATGCACCGAGCCCGGTGTGTGCAATACGAATGAATGTATGCAAACATGCTATCACAAGTATGCTAATTGAAACGTTCCCTAAAACTAACCATTATAAGCTGGTAAATAAAAGGGAGAAAGACGTGGGGTTGGAAGACATGCATCACACACACGCACACTTATTACAACATTACCCTCTCGCGAAGGGTCTGAAAGAATAATACAAATCACCTAATTAACTAACTCACAAGCTTATTAATTACAAAACCACTTAAGTAATTAAATGAATCAACTAAGCTACTAAAGCAGTAAAGAGGCCTCGGGAAGAGGGTCAAATGCATGCATGTTCGGCTCCGCTCGGAAATCTATCGCCATGCTCATGCTGCCTCTGTTTACACTGCTTTTGCACCTCTGATGACTTCAGAAATCTTCAGAACACTTTTGTACCACTCCTTGGGTATTATGGGAGGTCACCGGCCAAGAGGTAATGCCACCGGCCACTGGAAACTGGTCACCGACCATAAATGAGGCTCTCGGCCAGATGTTGTTAGCCGACTGGCACTAAAAGTAGCCGACTGGCCATTTCTTCCTGCAGAAAGCTCCTGTGCTGCAGCAGAGGACAAACAGAGCATGGCAATACATTTACAGGACAATGTTTGCACCACCACCCTCCCTATCATGTTATGAACTCAAGGGAGTATGATTCTTGACCCTCGGACCATCAATCACGCATTTCCATGCATGATGGCCAAAGAAGTCAAGTGTGCATTTAATATCAAATGAAATGCAAACAAACACATAAAGGGGCCCCCAACCTCTATCATGATTGACCAAGTGGCAAGGGATGCATGCACAATGCTATGCAACCTAAGCATGCAAGCAAACTAATGCAACATGAGCATGCAAGCAACAATGCAACCTAAACATGCAAGCATGAAGCAATGTAACAACACTTGAATAACATGTAAAGATGGACTTAAACTAATATGGACAAGCCTCAGCCATGCCCAAAATCAGTGGCCATATGAGATGAGAACAAGGCCCAAGATTCATGCAAACATGCACAATGCAAGGGCTCCAAGCCTAAGACACAAAATGCGACTATCCAAGAGCAATGCAAGGATGAAACATGAGGTACAATGGCATACACTCCAGCTCTGAAATAGCATATAAAATGACTCCGAAATGATGCAACGACTCATGCAATGCATGTAGGAAAGCTCAAATACCAAAACCAGTGAAACACATTACACTGGAGGTATGCAAACCAATACACAAATGATGAAACCAACTCCTAATAGACCTCATGCAGTCCCTAAACAGTGGCAAAATGAGCTAAAATGAGGGCTTGACATGCAACAAAATGAAGCTTTTGCAACGGCTCATAAACAAGGCATAATGATGCAACTCTCAAACGCATCAAAGGCATGCTAAACATGAGAATATGGCACACATATAAGCTCTGAAATAGCATTCCCTATGATACCAAAACATGCAAACACCTCAAGCAACGCACGTAAGGGGCTTCAAAACTCAAACGTAAGCAAGGCTATTACACTACAACCATGCATGGCAAGCACCAATCGACCAAGAGGCCTAAAAACAGAGTTACGGCAGTCCAAAATATGAACAAAATATGTTTGAAACATGGCCAAAATATGCTAGAATGGAGGGCCAAAACAACATGCAACGTAAGCTAGTGAAGGAGATTTACACTACAAGCCTATGAGGCATTCAAGAGGCCACAAAACCACCATAAGACAGAGGTATGACATGCCAAATAAAGCCCAAAAACCCACTGAAACATGGTCTATGCATGCAAAAATGAGATGCTCCTTTGAAAGGCCATGTAAGGGGTTGCTCTACACATGCAAGAAGGACATCTAACATGGAAAAACCAACTATGGAAAGGGGTTATGCAGGCCCTAAAACTCACTGCAAAAGGCCTAAACCAAGCTTAAGAAGTGTGCAAATAAGGGCTCCTTTGTAAAGCCAAAAATGCCAACAAACAAGACAACAAGGAGAGGAGATGGCCCTCTCCTTCTTAGGACCTCAAAACACCATCCCCACCACTGAAATCCCTTTGGATTTCAGTGGTGAGAAGGCCAATACAAGGTGGTCCCGAAGCTCACAAAAAAGGCACAAAAATGAGGCCAAACAAGGCTTAAGAGGGGGTAAACAACCCCAAACACAAAAGTGATCTTAAACAAACTTCAAAAGCATGCAAATACAAAACTTTTTTCAGTTTATAGCTAAGCTTAAATCAGCATGCAAGATAGGCTACAAGTGTGTACAAAAATGGGGAATAAAAAAGGTAAAAGGAGTTACCCTTGAAAACCACTTCCAAGAACACCAAACCAGCAGCCTCTTTGGATCAAAACCAGCTCAAAAACCCCTCAAACAACTCCTTAGCACCTTAATAACCAAAGAGTAGTGTACTCCTAGGTGTTCTAGTGTAAGAACAAGAACAAAAACTCACTTTGGAACACTCTAACCCACACAAATGTAGAGAGAGAGGGAGATATAGAGAGAGAGTGATATATATATTTTATATATCAGATTTTTCAACCCTTGAAATGGAAGGAGAGGCCCTCTTTTATAGAGGAACAAAGGTTCAAGCTTCTCTTAGAAGTTTGGAGCAAAGGGGCCAAGCTTCTCTTAGAAGCTAAAGCAAAAAAGGGTCAAGCTTCTTGAGGAAGCTAGAGCAAAGGGGTCAAGCTTCCTGAAGAAGCTAAGAAAGGTTCAAGCTTCTCTTAGAAGCTTGAAGCAAAGGGTCAAGCTTCTTGGAGAAGCTAAAAAAGGTCAAGCTTCTTGGAGAAGCTAGGCAAGGGTTCAAGAGGTTCAAGCTTCCTGAAGAAGCTAAAACGAGGGGTTCAAAAGGTTCAAGCTTCCTCAAGAAGCTAAAACAAGGGTTCAAAAGGTTCAAACCTCCTCAAGAAAAGGTCTCGGCCAGAAAAAGTGGCTGATTGATCAAAGGCCGACCAAAAACATTACCGACCGGCCAACACCTTTGGCCGGCAACAAGAAAACAGGGTTGGTGGTAACATGCTAAGGCCGGTGGGGTGTAGGGATGGCCAACAAGCCATTTCCTACCCTCAAAAGCAAAAGCCCAAGTGCCTAGTCCACAACAAAGTACAAAATAGACAAGTCGAGAGGTCTTGAGGCAAGGCGCTGTAAACGCGCCCGTGGGCCCCATGCTACAGTTCGGACTCGATTTGTGTCACGGTTCTTAATCTGAACCAAAGAGTCCAAATCCGGCAAATCGTTTTGAGAAAAACAGATTTTAGAAAAAAAGTGCCAAACATGGACTGCTTTGCTAGATACAGAGTCACCACCTAAATATTTTTTATGGGGAAATTTAGGAAACCCTGACTCGTTTGCCTAAGGCCACGTGTCCGTCATCACCAAAGTTACCTCGGCTCGGGAACTTGGGTACGATCGGGGAAGGTCAGCTATGAGCACCCCCTCTCGCCCGATCAAAGATCGGCCTCTACTAACATGATATCTTGTTTTGAAAACATTATATCCTCTTATTCCGGTTATTAGCCTAGAATTACTATGTCATGCGCACAGTAAACAAGTATAGACCAAATCGCCTAAATCGAAACAAAACATTTCATGCTTATTTTGAAAATGGTTTGCTACTCGCAAGTAGGCTAAAATGCAGATTTTGCCACCCTCAAGTGGGCTTTAGAAAAGATGGTTTTGCCACTATCTAGTGGGCTTAAAACTCACAGTTTTAGTGCATTATCCTAATTTAGGTAATTCAACCTCCATCCACAGACACTCAAGCAGTTATATCACATAAGCAGCTAGCCTCATGGTAAGCATGCTGTCATATCAATATGCACACTCATGCGAGATGCTAAAACATAAAACACTTACAGTGTACTCCAAACCAAAACAATAAACTAGTTAGTAATCATGCGTGATCCTAGTTCATGTTAAAATGACTAATGCATCGCATACAGAATGTTACTAGAATAGGCTCGGCTAATCTAAGGATGACATGTGAAATGCAACAGATAGCATGTATTCAAGTTTGATTTGAAATACTATGCAGTTAGCATGATGTGCCGAGCTCGGTGCATGCAAAACGGATGAATGGATGCAAACGTACTGTCATACTGCATGCTAATTGAAACATGCCCTAGACTAACCATCGAAAGCTAGCAAATAAAAGGGAAGAAAGACGTGGGGTTGGGAGACATACACACACGCACGCACACTTATTACACAATTGCCCTCACTCAGAGGGTCCGAATAAATATTACAGTCCGAATAAATAATATCAAATTAATTATCACAGAATTTCTAATTAATTAACAAATTAAATGCAAAGGGAAGGTGGCTGCAGCCCTGCCTCGGAATGCATGGATGATGCATGCTCGAATCCGTCTCACCCGAAAATTCGTACCATGCCACTGCTGCCTCTGTTAACACTGCCCCTGCTCTTTTGAAGACTGTGAAAATTCTTGGGGCACCTTTGAACTGATTCCTGATCATCCTGGAATATCACCGGCCAATTCAAAGCACCACCGGCCATGGGGATGGGCTTATCGGCTAACTGTTGTACCACCGGCCAGCCACCGATGGTTGGTCGGCATTGCAGGTGGCCAGCCGGCCATTGCTTCCTGCAAAATCCTGCAGTTGACAGCAGTAGAGGGCAAGCAGTGTATGGCATGAAATTTTCAAGCAAATGTGAGCATGGCCACACTCTCTATCATGCAATGGGCTCAAGGGAGCATGGCCCTCGACCCTCGGACCATCAATTATGCATTTTGGTGCATGATGGCCTAAGAGGCCAAGTTTTCCATTCAATGTGAAAATGCAAGCAACAAAAGAGATGAATGCCTCACACCCTATCATGTTGAGATCAAGGGCATTGGCGACCGAGGGTTGGGACGTGTTTCGTCACTTTGGGTACAAACACTCCGCACCCCTCATGCTTGGTTTGACACCCCAAACCAAGTAATGTAATGCGTGCATGCCAAAATGGCTCAATCATGCAAATGAAGGTAAGGCACAAGACATGCCAAATGCAATGCAACCTAAGCCTGCAAGCTGAGTTAATGCAATATAAACATGCCAAACATGCAACAAATGTATGAGATGCAACTAGCTAAACACCATGCAAACAAGCAAATATGATACAACGCAAGCATGAAACCAAAGCAATGCAACGTAATCATGCAATGGTAGACTTGAACCATAAAGGGAAGACCTCAGCCCACCCCAAAACAGTGGCCAAAAGTGCCCAAAATGATGGACAAGTGCTCATGCAAACATGCATACCAATGGGCCCAAGACTAAGGTGTAAAAAGGAGCATTCTACTACAACTATCATGATCACTCATAACATGGATTATTCAACTAAAGAATGTGGTTTCAATGCATCAAAATACACCCCAATACCCACTGATATGGCAACCCAAGACCTCAAACACATAGGCATGCACAAAAGCCCAAACATGGAGCATAAGACCACACCTCTTTAAGGCACTAAAAGGGGAACAAATGCAAGTATGTAAGCATCAAACATGGACTGAAATGAGCTAATAAGTGATTCCAAATCACTGAAATAGTCTAGCCAATACATGCTAATGACTCACACACCCAATACCAACATGCTAGAATGCAAAGGGGCCATACAAAACATATCAAATACGACCAAGCCAGCACCCAACAGACCTCAATAATGATAAATAATGACCAAAAGCTTCACAAAGCTCGGTAGAAATATGCAAGCATGAGGGTCTAATGGCTAGATGCATTTCTCGGCAAAATGGGGGAATACAAAGCAAGTGTATTGAGCATGGGAGAGGCCATTAATCCGACCAAAAACAGAGACATATTATGACCAAACAACAACTAAAAACCTTTGAAATGGAGCCCAAAAACAACCAAGCACATATGCCACCCTTATGAGGCCAAAGCATGCACAAATGAGAGACCAAGGGGAGAGGGGTGTCCCTCCCCTATGCAAGACTGCAAAACCCCTTTTTCACCACTAAAAATCCTCTAGATTTCAGTGGTGAGAAGGCCAATACACCAAAGTAACCCAAGCTTAACAAAGAGAGCACCAAAAGGGCCAAACAAGGCCTAAGAGGGGGAGATCAACCCCAAACACCCCAAACACCAAAGTGACCTGAATGAAGTATCTTAAGCATGCAAATACAAGACTTTTTTTAGTTATACATGAAGCTCAAATCAGTATGCAAAGCAGCCCAAAAGCTAGTGCATGATTGGGGAATTTAAAGTAGAGATGTTACCCTTGAAGAACACCTCAAGAACAGCAAGCTCAGGCCCCTTCTTCTGATCAAAACCATCCCAAAACCTCAAGAACAAACTCTCAAAGCCTCCAAAGTCGAAGTATGGTGTAATGGTGTGTGTTTGAGTGCAATAACAACAACAAAAACACACCTTTAGGCCTCCAAACACACACAAAAGAAGAAAGAGAGGGAGATGTAGAGAGAGAAAGTGTACATCAGATATATATATGTATTTTGCTTTGGTTTTTGCTAAACCAAACAAAGGAGAGGGTTGGGGCTCTTAAATAGGCCATCCAAAGACCAAGCTTCCAAGGGAAGCTAGTTAAAAGGGTCAAGGCTTCCTAAAGAAGCCAAGGCAAAGGGACCAAGGCTTCCTCAGGAAGCTGGGACAAGTGTCCAAGCTTCTTGGGGAAGCTAAGACAAAGGTCTAAGCTTCCTCAAGAAGCTAGACCAAAAGGGTTCAAAAGGGGCAAAACAGCCACAGATGTGCGCGGGGGCAGGGTTTGTGCATTCCAGCTGGCACAGCTGGCATGCATTATGCCTGTAAAAGGCAAAAAGGTGGCATCGGCCAACCAAAGAGGCCATCGGCCAAACAGATGGTCGGACGACCATACCAAAGGCCGACCGGCCAATGGTATATTTCACCAATGGCCGGTAGCAAGAAGACACGGCCGGTAGCCTCAAGCCATGGCCGGTGGAGTGTGGGGATGGCCAACAAGCCATTCCCTGCCCTCCAAAGCAAAAACACAAGTGTTTGGTGTGAAACCAGACACAAAACAGTCGAGTCGAGAGATCCTGAGGCAAGGTGCGTAGCCGAGACCTCTAGGAACTCAAGACGAACACAAACAAGGATGATCACTGAGTGTTCAAACGGTGACGTCCAAGTCTTGAGGACGGTCAAAAATGGGGTGTCTACAGTTGCCCCTCTTTGACAGAACTCGAAAGTCATAACAATGATGGGAGTGAGTGTCAAAGCCCAGAGACGACCCATTTTTGACAAGGTCGAAGACTTAGACAAACATGCAAGCTACAGATAAGATATGCTCCCGAAGGCAGGGGCAAAATGCAACTGACAATGCAAGAAGCCGAACATAACTTATGATCATGTAAAGAAAACTGTAACGAAGCACATACAATGCAATAGTTTCAAGCTAGAAAACGCAAACCCAATTACATTACGATGCAGAAAAGATGTAAGAGAATTATGCAATTCTCGATACGTCGCACTCGGAGAATACAATACCTGTGTGGTTCGTCTGGTTGCGCTAGCCTCAAATGAACTGTACATACAATGTCGTGCTTGTAAAAGAGAAACTTAACAGGTGCAATATCGCTAGCAGTATGCATGACAATGCAATTGAAAGTGCGTGACAATGCAAATTGAGTACGAAGCATAACGATGCGACTGGAGGCAGGCATAACAATGCTATGACGGCCTAAACACATGTAAGTAAAGAACACGTGAAAATGTGTGCAATGTGTATAGAAAGGAACTTGAACACATGTAAGTAAAGCATAACGCGACAACGCATGCAATGTGTAAAAAGAGAATTTGAACACATGTAAGTAAAGCATAACGCGACAACACATGCAATGTGTATAAAAAGGAACTTGAACACATGTAAGTAAAGCATAATGCGACAACGCATGCAATGTGTATAAAAAGGAACTTGAACACATGTAAGTAAAGCATAACGCTACAATGCATGCAATGTGTATAAAAAGGAACTTGAACACATGTAAGTAAAGCATAACGCGACAACGCATGCAATGTGTATAAAGGGAACTTGAAGGGGCAGATTCAATTTTGAAGCATGGTAAGGACATGTTATTCATGAAATTTGAAATGCAAAGTACTGCAACACAATATAATTGAAGCGATTTGTGGAATTCACAAGATACAAAAAAGGATATGGGAAGGGATGTTCCTCGCGCGTACCGGGCATCGCTCATAGAAGACACGGCTTGAGGTTAACTCGAAGGCCTACTAATGTTCCGAAAGTGCACTTCCTTGCACCGCCTTGAGTACTGAAGGTGCCAAACCACATAGTTGACCTGAACAAGGGCGCGGGAGGTGTATTCGCCGCAAGGGGAGGTTACCGGTATCAATTCTGATACTCTGCTGCCCTGCTCTCCTTTTGCTTTACTTTTCTTTCCACTGGTAGTTCAAGCACATTGCACTGCCTCAGGCAGGTTTTACTTTTTCAAAAGTGTGTATTTTTGCAAAACACATGAGGGAAATAAAACAGCTATTTTGTTCAAAAAGGTGTTACATTTGCGCTTTCTATGCATCGCATCGCAAGATATCTCATAGCAATGTGAACGAAATTGAACTTGGTTTGAAAATTGAGCACTTGCATCGTAATAATCAGGTAGTGAACCGACTTACAACTCGATAAACAAAGAAACTCGATTAGCTAGCCGAGAGCGAGTACAATTCGACAAGCAACACAAAGACTTAAGGAATGTGAAGTACAACTCGATAAGTAAGTTTACAACAACTCGATAAGCTAATGGGCGTGACGCCGCAAAAATCATCATCGGAGGGCATTGAAAGTGGTGATATTCCCCAAATTCTTAGCATGTTCTACGTGTAAACAACTCAGGGAGTAAGATGGAATACCACCGGCAACAGGGGAAAACCATCGGCCTCAAGAAATGGCCGTCGGCCAGAATCTTTGATAAATCGGTCAAAAGAGGTGGTCGGTCGGCACTATATTTGGCCAGCCGGCCATAAATGGCAAGGACCAGCAGAATGCTGACATCTGTCCTCCACTCAACCTTATCCCCTACAAAAGGGCCTCAGCTTCATAGTTTTTCTTAATTCCACACTGATTTGCTCCAAATGAAAGAGTTTCTTGCCCAAAATCTCACAGCTTGGATTGCCAACTTGGACGGCTCGGAAAAGCTGAATTTTCGGGGTTTTGACGTAAACGCACTATTCACGCTGAGTCGCACTCAACTACACTTTCCGTTTCTCCATGCTGCGGCCAAGTTTTGGAATCCGGTAACACATGTCTTTAGCTTTGGCGGGCAAGAGATGTGTCCTACCTTCGAAGATTTCCAAGCTTTGATGGAATTCGAGAGCGATGAGGAAATCTTGCCTCAGCTTCGCTTTGGCCACGCCCAAGCCTTAGGGCGAATGTGTGGACTTACTATGCATGACTCTCGATCTTTGATTTGTGACGCAATGCTGGATATTCGAAGTTTGATTTGTCGGTTTTCTGATGCCGGCGACCGCAGTGACCATCATTGGCAAGGTTTTCGGCGACATGCCCTCTGTTTGTGCATGTTATCTCATTTCTTGTTTGTCTCAGGCTCCGGAGGGTCTAGCGTCCGGTTGATTGAGGTTGCCCAACGCTTGAAGGAGGGCAAGAGATGCATTGCCATGACTCTGGCTGAGACGTTGATGGGCTTGGATGCCTTTTATCGCCGAGAGACAACCAGATTTGCGGGGAGTCCACTACTGCTGTAGGTAATGTTTCCCACCCGATCTCACATATGTATTGCTCACACCACTCAGCCCTCAAGCTCGATTTTTCTCAAAAAACCCTTTTCTTACTTTTCTCACATCGTACATCTCTCTATTCTTTATTCTCTCATTTTTCATCCCTTCCCAAGTGTGGTTGATGGATAAGTTACAGGTTGTGGACTCTTGCCCAGCCTACCCAGCTCGCGGCTACTTCTTTCGACGTCGTCAGGTTGATGCCCTTGATGAAGGCTGGTGGTTTGACTGGATGTGCAGTTTGTCTACAGATCACATTGCTTGGCGGAGCCCTTGGCTTAACCTACCGGAGATGGGCTACAGCATGTCCCGGCAAACTGGGATTCAGTTGATTGGCTTAACTCACTTTGTCTGATGAGTGCATAGATTGGCTTAATGAAGAGGCACAGATTGGGTCCAGCTTGTCATCAAAGGCTTCGACCAGCTCTGGGAGGGCACGTAGGAGCACCTGACTTGTCTATGCCCCGGATTTATTGCTTTATTAGAACTTTCAAGTTTTCTTTATGAACGTAATAAAAGCAACTTCAATTTGTATGCAGGAGCAGGAGAACTCTGTATTGAAATCAATGAAATTGAAGGTTATGGGTACTGAAAATTTTCCGCTTTGGTCCAAAAATGGTCTAAGTTGTAAAAAGATTAATTTGAACAAAGTCAACTTTTATCAAAACTTTTCAAAACCATTTTCGATATGGATCAGAACTGGACATGCCTAAGATTTATCACTAAGATGCGCAGCCTTGGATCCTAGCAGCTAGAAAGTTGTCCCTAGTCTGAATAGTACCGCAGCATTTCATGGCAACGGAAAGTTGCCCCTAGACTGAAAAGCACTACACCGGAGATCATAACCGAGCTCTTGAATGTTGAATGGACAAAGATGGCCGAGATGATCAAATGGACAAAGTTGATCGGGGAAAATTTTATGGCTGGACTTCAGGATGAAGTTGCCTACGTATCCCAAAGATGGGAATCAAGCCTTACATAGTTCAGGCTTGGGTTCACTCGAGTGTTTTCACTCTCCTTTTGCGCTATAACTTTTGCCAAGGTCGCCCTTTGCGGGTTTTCAACCTTATGAGCTCAGTTTTTATAATTTCAAATTTTTTATGCTCTAACTTTTGCCTAGGTCGCCCTTTCGGGTTTTCGGCCTAGCGAGCCTCTCAGGGGTAATATTTCTACAACTTGTCCGTGTTGATCGGTTGTGAGAACTCTAGGCCATCTAGATCCATCAGAACCACAGCTCCACCTGACCAGATAGACTTGATGATGTAGGGACCAGTCCAATTGGGTTTGAACTTGCCCCTAGGGTCGTGAATGGGAGCTTGGTTGTCCTTGAGCACCAAATCTCCTTCTTTCAGGTTCTTGCACTTAACTTTCTTGTTGAAAGCCCTGGCAATTTTGCGTTGATAACCTTGAACATGGTATAGTGCTTTCAGTCTTCTCTCATCAAAGAGCATGAGTTCTTCAAATTGGCTCTGCTGCCAATCTGCCTCGGCTATCTGACACTCAGCCAGCACTCTCAAAGAAGGAACCTCAATTTCAATAGGTAGGACGGCCTCCATCCCATAGACTAATGAATACGAAGTCGCCCCAATAGAAGTTCTAATTAAAGTCCTGTAGCCCCACAGAGCAAACGGCAGCTTATCTGGCCAATCCCGGTAGGTTTCCACCATCTTTTGCAGTATGTGTTTGATATTCTTGTTGGCGGCCTCAACTGCTCCATTGGTTTGCGGCTGGTATGTGGATGACTTATGAAAAGCCACGTTATATTTCTCCAACAAGTCAATCACTTCCTTCTTGAAGTGAGAACCGTTATCTGAAATTATCTCATTTGGGACCCCATAGTGACAAATGATGTTGCTTCAGATGAACTTCGCAACATGTGAAGCCTTCAACACCGCATAGGATTGGGCCTCAACCCACTTTGTAAAGTAATCTATCGCAACCAGGATGAACTCATGCCCGTTCACCCCCTTTGGAGTGAAAGCCCCGATCACATCGATTCCCCAAACTGAAAATGGCCATGGCGAAGTCATGTTGTACAGCTTTGATGGGGGGACGTTCATGCGGTTTGCATGGATCGGACATTTGTGGCATCGCCGAACAAAGCTGATACAATCTTCCTCCATGGTGGACCAGTAGTAACCCTGTCTGAGGATCTTTCGTGCCAGCATCACCCCGTTCATATGCGCACCACATTCCCCTCCATGGATGGCCTCCATCAGGCATTTTGATTCTTCAGCTTCAACGCACAGCTTATGCATTCCCAGATGACCTATCTTATACAATTTCCCCCCACAGATGATGAATTGAACGGCCATTCTTCTGATTGCCCTTTTATCTTTTGCATTTGCCCCCGGTGGATACGCTTCCTTCTCCAAGAAATTCCAAATATCGTAATACCAGGGGTTCTCATCCTGAACCTCGTCTATAGCGGCAATCGACTCGTAAGTCGGCACAAATTTCTGGTCAATAATAACTGGACGCATCCGGACTCCAAACGGGATGTCTATCATGGAAGATAGAGTTGCTAGTGAATCTGCGAACCAGTTATTTTCTCTTAGTAGATGAGCAAAGTTTAGCTTCTCAAATCGAGGAACCAGCAGGTCCAAGGTCTGATGGTACATTATCATCTTTTCTTCCTTGACTTTCCAATCCCCCCTAGCTTGGGATGCAATGAGGTTCGAGTCCCCAATGACGTCCAACCGCCTTGCTCCTAGTTTCAGGGCTGCTTCTAAACCGGCAATGCACGCCTCATATTTTGCTTCGTTGTTCAAGACTTTGAATCGGAGTTTGAAGGCTAGAGCGATACGGGAATTGTCGGGTGCTATCAGTAACACCCCTATCCCATACCCGTGCTGGTTTGACGCTCTGTCAAAGTGCATCGTCCAAGTTTCATCGTCGATATGCAAAATGGCCTCATCCGGAAATAAGTACTCAACTGCCCCACCCCCTTTCACTGGGTGATTGGCTAAGAATTCTGCTACTGCTCTTCCTTTAACTAACTTATGCATCACATATTTTAGATCAAATTCTAAAGCAAAAACAACCAACGAGCCAGCCTGCCCGTAAGTGCCGGTTTCTCGAAAAGATATTTGATGGGATCCAGTCGTGAAACCAACATTACGGAGTGAGCTAACAGGTAGTGCCGTAGCTCCTGTGTAGCCCATACCAAGGCTAAACAAGCCTTTTCCAATGGTGTGTAACAGGTCTCATACTCTAGCATCTTCTTGCTTAGGTAATAGATGGCTCTCTCCACCTTGTCCTCTGATTCTTGCGCGAGCATGCAGCCCATTGTAGTCTTTGTCACTGAAAGGTACAATATCAACGGTTTCCCCGGCTCCGGCGGTGACAGCACAGGTGAGTTCTGTAAGTATTCCTTGATCTGTTCAAAAGCAGCTTGGCATTGGCCGTCCCAATGGAACTCATTTCCTTTCTTCAGGAGGCCAAAAAGTGGTTCACAAGTCAAGGCTAATTTCGAGATAAACCGTCTTATGAATTGCATTTTACCCAGAAAGCCTCGCACCTCCTTTTCAGTCTTTGGTGGTGGCATTAATAAGATGGCCTTGATTTTGGAAGGGTCGACTTCAATACCTCTCTGCGTAATCAGAAACCCCAGCATCTTTCTTGCCGTAACACCAAACGTACACTTCTGAGGATTCAACCACAACCGAAATTCTCTGATCCTTTGAAAGAACTTTTGCAAGGCGGTGTAGTGGCCCTCTCTTTCTTTGGACTTGACGATCATGTCGTCCACATACACCTCAACCTCTTTGTGGATCATGTCATGCAATATCGTGGTCGTAGCCCATTGATATGTAGCTCCAGCATTCTTCAGCCCAAACGACATTACTTTGTAGCAGTATGTCCCCCACGGGGTGGTGAATACAGTCTTTTCCTGGTCTTCAGGTGCCATCACTATCCGATTATAGCCTGAGAAGCCATCCATGAACAAAAGCAAAGCATGCCCCGCTGTAAAGTCTACCAGCTCATCAATACGGGGCAAGGGAAAGTCGTCCTTCGAACTGGCTCTGTTCAAATCCCTGAAATCCACGCACACCCTGATCCTGCCATCCTTCTTCGGTATTGGAATGATATTGGCCAACCAAGTCGGGTATTCGGACACCAGCAAGAACCCAGCGTCGATTTGCTTGGTGACCTCTTCCTTAATCTTCATGGCCCAGTTAGGGCAGATTCTTCTGAGTTTCTGCTTGATGGGTCGGGCCTCAGGGTCAAGAGGGATCCGGTGCTGTACAATCTCAGGATCGATTCCAGGCATGTCTTCGTAGGACCACGCGAAAGCATCTTTGAAATCTTTTAATAAAGTGACTAAGCGCTCGTGGTCCTCCGAAGACAACGTGGACCCAATCTAGACTAGCCGCGGGTCCTTCTCAGTACCAATATTCACAGTAGTGATTTCATCCATTAAGGGTTTAACAAATTTTTCCTGCTCTTGTTCAATTAAGTGTTGCAAAATCAGAGGAATTTCTTCCTCGTCGTTTTCGTCAAAATTTTGAAAGTCCTGATTTAAGCAATAAATCAAAGGCACAGAAAAGTACTTAGAAACCATATCCACATCATTCTCATTAAGTATTTCCAAACCATCCGATTCTTCTGTTACAATAGACTTGAAAGAGAAAGAAAAAGACGACCTAGGCAGGACTGTGGCATCCAGGTTATCACTCCCAGGAATACCGGACTCAGACTCAGTCGAGCTGGAGCCTGATTCTGACTCGCAAGACTCGGTGGAATCAGACTCCGACTCACTACCTGACTCGGTGCTGTTTGACAAAAATCCCTCTTCATACTGCCAAATGAGAGAGGGTGCAATGGATGCATCCAAAATGTTTGCTGGTAGGCCTACAACCGTTTCATTCCCGATCATGGACACCGTGAAGTTATCCCCCAAGCACTTCTGTTCGATCGGAGGATCTGAAAGTAGACAAGCCAGTGCTACCCCCACATTAATTTCAATGTCCTCAGACTTCGTTTTCTTGCTCTGCTCAGCCTTATCTAATGGGTCTGTCTGCTCTTCGGCAACGTCATCCCCGGATAACTGTAGGTCAAAGAAAATCTCAAACCCTGGCACACGGCGCTTCTCTTCGTTTATCCACGGTTCTGGGAAGCCACAAAATGGAAAGTCCTCCCCCTCTCCGACGAAGCGTCCGTTTAGGGTACCCTGGATGGGTCGGTGCATCAACTCAAAAGACTTCCCCATCTGTTTTTCTGCCTCTCCCAACCATCTCCTTGCCTTTTCTTATCCAATCCACTTTGGTGGGTAGATAACCCAAGCCAAAGGTGTGTGGGTTGTGTGGCACTTTGGCTAATGCTGCGACGCCCTTCCGGCCGTTTCCCAATCCCATCCCGGGGATGTGTTGGAGCTTGTTCATGAGGTATACTGCTTGGGGACTGACATACACCCCCTCAATTGTTGCCATGATGTTCCGCACAACCCGAGCCTCAGCTAAGGTAAAACCTGACACGAACACATCCTCCATACCGTGCTCAATTTCCAGAACCGGTGTGGATACCTCTGGTGGTGGATGGATCGATGAATTCCCAAAAACAATGGCTACTCCTTTCCCATGGGAGTATTTCATCATCTGATGCATGGTGGATGACACTGCCTTTACCTGATGCAGCCACGGCTGCCCCAAAAGTAGGTTGAAAGTCGCAGGAACCTCTAAGACATGGAAATCTATCTCATGCTGTCCTGGCCCAACCTTGGTCTGAATTTTCACTATTCCCATGACTTTTCTGCTCGTGTTGTCATATGCCCGAATCACCTGGGTTATCGGCACAAAGTCTGCGATTTTTAAACCGATTGCATATGCTGTCCTTGTCGGGCAGACGTTGATGGCGGATTCGGTATCAACAAGAACCACCGGGATCAATTTGTTTCTACATTTAACTGAAACGTAGAATGGCTTGTTGTGGTTCGCCCCCTCAAGTGGCAATTCCTTGTCGGAAAAAGTCAACATCGGGGTAGCTCCACCCGGAAAAACTAATCCCATCAGCTACTCTGGTGTGGTTTCTATTGAGAGCTTGGCCTTGTCCATTGCCAATAGGACGGCCTGTCGATGAACACGTGATGCCATAAGCAGTCCCCAGATGGAGATGTCTGCTTGTATCTTTTTCAACTGCTTCAGTACAGCTTCCTCTTCGAGTTGCTTCTCTTTCTGTTTTTCAGCTTCCTTATCCTTCCCAGACGCCTCTGGCTGATCTAGATGCGGAGGTTTAAAATACCGTCCGCTTCTAATCATGTGATCGACTTCGTCGATGTACCAGGTATCATCTAGTTGGCTATTCCCCCAATCCTCATCCGTGTGGGCAAGACATAAATCATCGTCCTCCCACCATATTCCATCGATAGCTGACAGACATCTGTCCAGCTCTGCTATGACTGCTCTCGTACTCGCAGCACCCTTCATCCATATGCTCGCAGCGTTCTCGATTCCTAATCCTTTCAGAATCCTCAAACCTTTCCTGTTCCAACTGTGTCAGTACAGCTGACTGTTCAATAATTCCTGTATTCAAAATGCTCCAATCTTGAGCGAAATTCTCGACACTGACGCTCTCTGGCGACGTACTATGCCCGATCGTTACTGACATTCTCGCCCCTGCCAGGCCTCGTTCTGGTTGGAACTCTTCCACAACATCCGGTTGATCATCCAGCCACCCGGTAGCCTCTGCCGATTCCTCATAATCGAACCAGTTGACTGCTGCGTCCCCTGGATCTTGGTCATTGAAACATCGGAGGTTGGCAAGGTCCTCTTCCATAGCCGCCAAACCTTCTGTCCTCTGTCCAAATCCATCCCCTTGCATCACACACAGCTTTGCCCCTGCTGGCAATTCCACACTTGATCTATCCTGGCCTGCTGACAAAATGTAGTCATTCGGACTGTATACCTTTCCAACGAAACTCCCAGATTCCTCAGATTCTGGATTAACAACCCCATTCTCCTCTAAAATCTCCCCTCTTCTGTCTTCGACAATCACCACCATTGGTCCAGGTGGGGTTGTGGAGATGTCCAACATGCACAAGTCGGTGCAGTCAGGAAGGAACACCTCCGGCTTAGGTAGGTGGGAAAGGGTGATATATATGCTAGGATCATAAGCCACGACCCCAGTCTAGATAAAGTTGATTCTTTTGGGAGGTGGAGCTTGGTTGTGTGGTAGGAGAGGGTTTGTTGTAACATTGGGTTTCTCAGGAGGCAAAATCACCCTGTTATCGATGAGATCTTGAACCTCATGACGTAATCGGAAGCATTGGTCGGTGTCATGACCGTGCTGTTGGTGAAATGCGCAATATTTGGCTAGGTTGTAGGTGGGGGGAAGTCTTTCCGGTAGTGGCTGCGGCTCTAGGGGCTTCAAGTCCCCTTTTCTGATTAAAACTCACAGGGCTTTGGAAAGGGGCATATATAGTGTAGCGAAGGTTCTTTGGTTTTTGGGTGGGTATTTGGCTATTTGTGTATGGCTTCCGGACGCACCGGAGAATGGCGTAGTTGCCACGGTTCTTGGAGGGGGAGGGGGGATGGTGGTGACCATGCTCCCTTTTGAGGCTCTTGCAGTTGTAACACCACTCGGGCCAGCATTGTTGTTGCGATTGAAAGTTCTTATGGGTTGCTCCCAGTCATTATCAATTAAGCCCTGCTTCAAGGCATCTTCAATCTGTACTCCCATTTCATGCAGATCTGAAAAGGTAAGGAAGGGGAGCACGATCATCTTCTGCATCAGCTTAGGCTGGAGATTGCACACAATCATCCTAATCTGATCTTTGTCAGTGGGCCTTAGGGTCATCATCGAGGCCTTGGCCCTCCATCTGGTCACGAACTCTAAAAAGCTCTCCTTAGGCTCCTGCCTTGTCGTCTCAAGATCACGGGTCATAATCTCGATTTGCGTGTTATACGAATATTGTGCAATGAAGGCCTCAGCCATCTCATCCCAGTTTCTCTTGACGTCATCTTCTAATTTGGCATACCAGATGGCCGACACACCTGACAGGGTCCGGCCAAACAAAGATAGCTTCTGTAGTCTGGTGAGGCCCATCGGCCTTAAGATATCTGAAAACAACCTCAGGTGCACCATGGGGTCCCCGGACCCATCAAATCGGTCAATGTACGGCATCTTAAATCGGTCCGGCAGCGTCACGACGGCGTCGGTATACTCCTCTTCAATATCAGGGATTGTCTTGACTCCCTGGGATTTCTTAAACATCTTTTCCAGCTTGCTCAGCTTTAATGCAGTGGGATCCACTTCGAACTCGAAGGGAGAATCCGGTGCATTGATAGGAGTGGGTGCCTTGGATAATTGTGGTAGAATCGGGGGCGGAGCTGGCCCCGTTGGGATGTCTGTATCTTCTTGAGCATTCTGGACGTTTGCCGTCTCCTCAGGTGTTGGGACTCTTGCTGGGGGAGGAACCTGGTGTGAAGCAGATGCCTCAGTTTGCTGCTGTAACCGGGTAATCAGCTCTGCTTGTTGGGCCATGACAACAGCTTGCTGCTTGGCGAATTCTACTTGACGAACAGCGTCTTCTTGCATGGCTTTCATGCTTTCCTGGAGTTGGCGCACCATATCTTCCATCCCTGTCATACTACCCTGATTTATCTGAACCGTCGGTGAATCTGCCTCTATAGTAGACTCGGGAGTTTCAACCTGACTGTTCACAGACCGCTGATCTGACAATCCTGGTACCAATACACTGCGTCTTCTTGAACTGTGTCTGACAACTGGGGGTACGGAGTAAAACACTGGTTGTCCGTCTACCAGATCCTCAGATCGATGGAGTCGGCGACCTCTAGTCCAGAGTGCTTGGGGAATATCTGCTGGGTCAGAAGCAATCGTGCTAAACTACCTAGCAAGAAGATAAATAAAGCAATAAGGAAATAAATAACCAGACAAACGGGCAGCATAACAGCGTAAAATAAATACACACAACACACAGTCGGGTATCACAACACACGGTTGATAAGCTGAATACACTGTTCTCAAAC
>NW_021029591.1:260790-331855 GCF_004153795.1 Camellia sinensis | reverse complement strand
GGATGTTGTACTTAACTTTTATATTCCTTTTGTTATGCCCAATTATCGGGCTAGGACTGTAAATGTATATGTTGTGCACGATATCGAAGGATATAGTTTTAAACTTTATCCGCTTTTGATGATGTATGTAATGCATGCGATCCTGGCATATTAGAAATAGCTCAATGGAGTTTGTTTGGTTTTGGAATATTTTGTGCTTCCGTCAAGGCCCCATATGCTATATATATACCAGGTTATCGGTCTGTTTCTGAATGGGTCATGCCCGAACTTTTAGGGGTGAGCTCGGGGTGTGACAGTGGTATCAGAGCACGAGTTGCTATCTCACACACGGATCCATTGAGCTGTAGGGTGTCTAGAAAGGATTTAGGCCTCATGCATGACATCCTAAACATATAAGACAAGTTCGATGGCAACATTAAGTGTACTCTGATAATGCTAACCATGTCGCACTATGTCTATAGTATTGAATTAATTGTTGTGTAGATCATGGTGAGAACAAGGACAGAAGATGTGGAAGATGCCACCTCAGCACGACTGGATAGGATGGAAAGGATGCTTATGGAAATGGCAGAGACCCTGCGGAAGCCTCCCCAACAACCGCCACCACCACCAGTACCCCCACCTGTAGTGCAAGATTTTCATGCTGAAGACCGAACTATCACCCTCACTAAGGAGTTTAAAAAGATGAAACCGCCAACCTTCAAAGGAGGAATAGAACCGATGAAAGCTGAGGCCTGGGTATTGGGCATAGAGAAGTTATTTGAAGTCTTTCCCTGCACCGAAGCTCAAAAGGTACAACTAGCTGCCTTCACTCTTGAGGACGAGGCACGGAGGTGGTGGATGCTAACGAGAACAATCCATCCAAAGTTAACATAGGACAGATTTTTTGGGGCTGTTTTATGATAAATATTTTCCCCAAAGCATGCGGGACAAAAAGGTGACTGAATTTGAAACGCTCAGACAAGGGAACAAGACTGTTGCTGAATATGAGGCCTAATTTGCAGAGTTAGCCAGGTTTGCACCGCATATGGTGGACACGGACTATAAGAAGGCACGAAAATTCGAAGGGGGCTTACGGGGTGCTATCTTGGATCGAGTTAATATGTTAAAGTTGCCTACCTACGTAGATGTGCTGGAGAGGGCCGTTATAGCTGAGGGAAACCTTGCTGCTCAGAACCGGATTGCTGAATGGAAAGGAAAGAGGCAAAATAGTCAATGGTCAAATGGAGTGGCTACTCCACCAAACAAGAAACAAAACTCAGGGACTTCGAATACTTTTGCCCCTAATCAGGGTACAATTCCTGTTTGTTCGGAATGTGGAAAGAGGCACCATGGGATATGCCAATGGAAGTCTGGAGCCTGTTATCAGTGCGGAAAAACGGGTCATTTGATAAAGGATTGCCCCCAGAGGATTCAACGGAATAGTAACAGGGCTGCTACTAGCTCAGCAGGGTCTACACTAACTACTAACACCAAGGCACCAGTCAAACCTAACAACAATAAAGATATAGCGAGACAAGGCAGAGTGTTTGCGTTGGTTCCAGGAGATGTGCAGAATGCAGCAACAGTGGTGTCAGGTACATTTATGGTTCACGGTCATTCTGCTTCTATCTTATTTGACTCTGGCTCTACTCATTCCTTTGTGTCAAAATTATTTGTACAAAACTAAAAGAAAACCGAAGAAACGTTGTCTTATATGTTACGTGTATCATCACCTATGGGAGATTCTGTGCTTTGTGCTTCTGTTTATTGTGGTTGCGAACTTGAGCTTGGGGATGTCCGGGTTTATGCCAATCTGTTACCTCTCGACATGACTTATTTTGATATTATTCTGGGAATGGATTGGTTGGGTAAATATGGTGCAACTATAGATTGTCTAACTAAACGAGTCAGTTTCCATCCTCCGGGACAAGTAGAGTCTACCTTACAAGGGCATGGCGTAATTTCTCCACCTTATTTGATCTCGGCAGCAAAGGCATGTAAATTAATTCAAAAAGGGTGTCAGGGGTATTTATGCAGTGTTTCGGAGGGGCAAGTATTGAATGGAACTGTTGACATGATCCCAATTGTGTGTGAATTTCCGGACGTCTTTCCTGAAGAATTACCAGGGCAGTTGATAGACCGTGAAATTGAGTTTACCATTGAAGTAGCACCGGGAACTCAACCCATATCAAAGACTCCGTATAGAATGTCGCCAGTTGAGATGAAGGAATTGAAAGTGCAGTTGCAAGATTTATTGGACAAGGGGTTCGTTCGTCCGAGTGTGTCTCCGTGGGGTGCACCTGTTCTGTTTGTAAAGAAGAAGGATGGAACACTCTGGCTTTGTATTGACTATAGGGAACTTAATAAAGTCACAATCAAGAATAAGTATCCATTACCAAGGATTGATGACCTATTTGACCAGTTGCAGGGGGCACAAGTATTCTCCAAGATTGATCTGTGGTCTAGGTACCATCAATTAAAGGTCAAGGCTGATGATATTGAGAAGACAGCTTTTCGAACCCGGTACGGTCATTATGAATTTTTGGTTATGCCATTCGGAGTTACTAACGCGCCAGCAGCTTTCATGGATGTGATGAACCGTGTTTTCAAGCCCTATTTGGATGAATTTGTGGTGGTCTTTATTGACGATATTCTCATCTATTCGAAGAATGCAGATGCTCACGATAATCACCTCCGTTTGATCCTTCAAACCCTCCGGGAAAAGAAATTGTACGCAAAGCTAAAGAAATGTGAATTCTGGCTACTAGGGGTGGCATTTCTGGGGCATATCATCACAAAGGAAGGAGTTTCTGTTGATCCACACAAGATTGAGGAAATCGTAAATTGGCCAACTCCTACTGATGTGACTGAGGTGCGTAGTTTTATGGGGTTAGCTGGTTATTACAGAAGATTTGTTCAAGATTTTTCTAAAATTGTTGTGCCACTTACACAACTAATACGAAAGGGAGTCACATTCGAATGGTCAGAAGAACGAGAATCTGCTTTTCAGGAGTTGAAGACAAGGTTGACAACAGCACCAGTTTTGGCCTTACCATCTGGTGCAGAAGGATTTGTAATCTATAGTGATGCTTCGCACAAAGGGCTTGGTTGCGTACTTATGCAAAACGGAAGAGTCATCGCCTATGCATCTAGACAGCTAAAACTCCATGAGAAGAATTATCCCACGCATGATCTGGAGCTAGCAGCAGTAGTCTTTGCTTTAAAGGTATGGAGACATTATTTGTATGGTAGCGCCTGTGAGGTATACACGGATCATAAAAGTCTCAAGTATCTTTTTACTCAGAAAGAATTAAATATGCGGCAACGACGGTGGTTGGAACTTTTGAAAGATTATGACCTGCAGATTCATTATCATCCTGGTAAAGCCAACACAGTTGCAGATGCGCTCAGTCGGAAAAATATGGGGATTTCAGCAGATATGGCGAGTATGGTTACAGGACAAAAGGACTTGGTAATTGAATTGGATAAGGTGGAATTGAACCTTGTGTTACATCGTCAAAAAGCCCTAATAGCAACAATAGTAGCACAACCAACCTTACTTGAAGAGATTAAAGTGCACCAAATGGAAGATGAAACTTTGAGGAAGATACATGATGAGATCGAAACAAAACCAAAACCGGGGTTCAGTGTGGTAGATTCAGTGCTCAAATTTCAAAACCGACTATGTGTTCCCAATGTGATGAGTCTTAAACAAAAATTGATGGAGGACGCGCATACCTCAAGGTTCTCAATGCATCCAGGGAGTACTAAAATGTACCGAGATTTAAAGCAGAATTTTTGGTGGCCAAGTATGAAGAAGGAGATTGCGGAGTTTGTTTGTAAGTGTTTGTAATGCTAACAAGTAAAAGCGGAGCATCAAAGACCTGCCGGATTATTGCAACCTCTTCCCATCCCAGAATGGAAATGGGAACATTTAACTATGGATTTTGTTATGGGGTTGCCACGGACTCCTCGAGGTATGAATTCAATTTGGGTCATTGTGGACCGATTAACTAAGTCCGCCCACTTTCTGCCAGTAAAAACTCAGTATAATGCAGATAAATTAGCAGAGATTTATGTAAATGAAATTGTGAGGCTTCATGGTGTTCCGGTCTCAATTGTGTCAGACAGAGATCCTAAGTTTGTTTCTAGATTCTGGCAAAGTTTACAGGAAGCAATGGGTACAGAATTAAAGTTCAGCACAGCTTTCCATCCTCAGACCGACGGTCAATCCGAGAGGACGATACAGACTCTTGAGGATATGCTCCGAATGTGTGTACTAGATTTTCCAGACAGTTGGGAAACCCATCTCCCGTTGATAGAATTTGCGTATAATAATAGTTACCATTCGAGCATAGACATGGCACCTTATGAAGCTTTATATGGAAGTCCATGTCGTTCTCCCGTGTGCTGGGCTGAAGTTGGGGATAAATCCTTATTAGGGCCTGAAATTGTTCAGTTGACTACTGAAAAAGTTCACGTTATTCGGGAAAGATTGAAAACTGCTCAAAGTAGGCAGAAAAGCTATGCTGATAACCAACGAAGAGATTTGGAATTTGACGTAAATAGCTATGTTTTCGTGAAAGTCACTCCGATGAAAGGGCACCCAAGATTCGGAAAGAAAGGTAAGTTGACACCCCTGTATGTCGGTCCTTTTCAAATTCTGGAAAAAGTGGGTCCGGTAGCTTACCGAGTTGCCCTTCCACCACATATGAGTCAAGTGCATAACGTGTTTCATGTCTCTATGCTTCGTGGGTACCTTCCGAATCTGTCACATGTTATTGACTACCATCAAATTGAGTTGAACGACAAGTTGATTTATGAGGAAAGACCAATTCGCATTTTGGATCGACAAGTAAAACAATTACGAACCCGTGAGATTCCAATGGTAAAAGTTGAGTGGCAAGAACATTACGGGATCGACGCAACATGGAAAAGAGAGGAAGAGATGCAACATCAATACCCACACCTGTTCCAACCCTAAGGTAACCCAAGTTTGGTTGACCAAACTTATTTAAGGGGGGGAGAGTGTAATAACCCGACCCTCGTACATGATTTCTGTTATATTCTCAGTCCTCAAATGGTACTTTTAAATGCTTACTGTGTAGTTCCGTGAAAAATTATGATTAAGGAAGTGAAATCCATGCCTATGAATGTCTATCTGTCTCACAAGGAAACTATCTGTCACCATTAACGCGTTTGAATTAGAAATTGGAAGCTTTAACAGCTTAATTAGCTGAAATTGATTATATATCCGTAATTAGCATAATTTTTAGGTAATATTAAGCATGTTCGCGAAATTTTAATTTTGGAATGATTAAACGATTCATTTTTGTCTTACATGCCTTATATATGCATATATACTTCTAAGACTTCATGAGCCTTAGTCAAAAAAAAAGGGGAAGAAATCGTCAATACCATTTTTGGGGGAGAAAAGAAGAGAAAGTGAAGAAGAGAAATTGGGGGAGAAGGGATCCAACAAGAAAGCTTGGCAAAGTTGTTAGAGGTGTAGGATTGAATTCAAGGTAAGCTCAAATCCTTCTTATTATGGCTACTTAGAGTTTGTAATTGATGTGTATGTTTGATTCATGTCCAATTCATGATTGATTAATGAGGGTTTCTCTCAATTAGTTGCTTAGGCATCTAGATTGAGAGTGGTAGGGAATTATACTTCCATCTATGGTTTTCTATCATCACTTCATGGAATTATGCATATGTCATGTGTTATGTTTCAAGGATATGAAGAACTTGAATCCAAGAATGGAATTAGAGAGAGAGATGGCTTGTTGAAGCTTCTAATCTTGGTTAATTTATGATACTCAAGGTAGAATTCATGTTATAGTGAAGTTAGGTGAGTATATTGCATTAACCTAACCTTGGGTTGCATGTAAAAATGGAATGAATACCAGGTTGGGACTCGAATGAAGGTCCAGAATTTCAGAAAATTCGCTTGGTCCGCTCGAGCGTCGGAAAGCCCGCTCGAGCGGGAAAAACCACCTCTCAGCAGTTTTGCGTATTTTACAGTCCGCTCGAGTGGCCAAAGTGGCGCTCGAGCGGGAGACTCATTTTTAGGAAAAATTAAATGTTTGTTCAGTTTTGAGTGCTTGTTTCTCTGGTATTTTTAGAATATTTTACAGATGATTTTAAAGCGATTGTAAGCATGCAAGGTGTAAGACTCAGGAAATGCTTTATAAAAAAAGAAACTAATGTATTAATTGTGCGCAGGGCACATTCCAGAAGGAAGCAACACGCCACCTCAACACTGTGAGTAGTAGTACTTATGTTATGTAATGCAATCATGTCAATGTCTCAAGCATGTAATGCACTTATGCATGTTTAAGATATGTTAATGTTATATGTAAAGAAAAGCATTTACAAGGGCTATATGCCATTTTCAAGGGCCGTGTGCCACAAGTTTCAAGTACTTTTTCAAAGGCCTCGCGCCACAAGTTTCAAGTGTAATACAAGGGCCTCGTGCCATATGTTCAAGGGCCTCGTGCCATATGTTCAAGGGCTTTGTGCCATCATGTTTCAAGGGCTTATAGCCACAAGCTTATGTCACAGGAATAGGCCTAGGGCCATTATGAGCTAAACGCAGAATCAGACAAATCATGTGCATGCTGCATCTTTTATGTATTGATGCATTTAAGCTTCAAGTCAGACGTCTTTCATTATGTATTACTGCTCATTGAGCCTGGCTCACTCTCCATTATGTCTGTTTCTGCAGGGTACCAGTCAGGGGGTCAGTCCTAACTTCGACGCTGTCCCTTTTGCCAACCTTTACACGTCCAGGCACTACACCAGCCCTTTTGTTTTTGTGAAGCTGCTAAGATATGGGCTTACTTTTGAGAACCATCCACGGATGTTTTACATAACTTTTCTATTCCTTTGGTTATGCCCAATTATCGGGCCAGGACTGTAAATGTATATGTTATACACGATATCCAGGGATATAGTTTTAAACTTTATCCGCTTTTGTTGATGTATGTAATGCATGAGATCCTGGCATATTAGAAATAGCTCAATGGAGTATGCTCGTATTTATGTTTATTAATATTTTGTGCTTCCGATAAGCCCCGTACGGCGTGTACATCAGTTTTTATGTCAGTTTTTGCTTAGGTCATGCCCAAACCTTTAGGGGCAGGTGTAGGGCGTGACAGTTAGTGGCACTGCAATGTTGGAGAAATCTTCCACAAATCTCCTATAGTAACTTGCCAAACCAAGAAAACTCCAAATTTTTGTTACATTAGTTAGTCTTGGCCAATTTACTATTGCTTCAATAGTTTGAGGATCAATAGAAATTCCCTCTTTATCAATCACATGCCCCAAAAATGTTACACTAGTCAGCCAAAACTCGCACATCTTCAGTTTTGCAAACAACTTTTTATCTCTAAGAGTTTGAATGATCAATCCCAAAATCTTGTTCATGTTCCTTCATACTTTTAGAGTAAATATGAATATCGTCAATAAAGACTACGACGATTTCATTCAACTAGTGTTTAAAGATTATGTTCATTAAGTCCATGAATGTTGTGGCTGCATTAGTGACTCCGAAAGGTATAACCAAAAAATTCATAATGGTCATACCTCGTTCTGAAAGTTATCTTCCCTACATCCTCTACCTTGACTTTGAGCTGGTGGTAGCCTGATCTAAGATCTATCTTTGAAAAGACTTGGGCCCCTTGCTGCTGAGCAAACAGGTCATCAATTATCGGCAATGGATATTTGTTCTTGATAGTTACCTTATTTAGCTCCGTGTAATCAATGCATAGACGTAATGCTCCATCTTTCTTTTGACAAACAATACTAGTGCACCCTATGGCGATGTGCTAGGTCTAACGAAGCCTTTATCCAACAAATATTGCAATTGGATTTTCGATTCATTCAATTCTGTAGGCGACATTTTATAAGGAGTTTTAGAAATGGGTTGAGTTCTTGGTTCTACTTCAATAGTAAACTCAATCTCCCAATCAATTAAGTTGCTTGATAGATCATCAAGAAACACATTTGAGAATTCTCGTGCCACTGGAATACTATCCAAACTGGCATCAGATTCTTGGACAGTCAAAACACTACACAAATAATCCTAGCTGTGATGATCCCGATCTGCATATCATTATTGCATAGTATTTTGTTAAGAGAATTTGCATGTTTGTGTGTTTAATTTTGTATATATCTGTTTGATTATGAAATATCTGTTTGAATGCCTACTTTAAATCAGAAATTGAAAGCTTTAATGAATTTAGAAACAGAAATTGCCAAGTTCAATAGGCTTATAGGAATATTTAGAACTATTTGGGAAGTTTAATTAAAAATTTAATTCAGTTTAAATTAATTAGGATTAAACAACTAAAATTGATTAGGATTGAGTAACCTTAGGCTTGTTTAATTAGTTTTAAGTACACTTAATTAGCCTAAACTAGTCCTAAGTGTATATATGGACTTAATGTCTGTTTGATCTCATTTTCCTTGCACTTTGAGTTGATCAAAATTGCCAAGCAACAAAAGGCGCTGAAAAATCTTCAGGCTTCAATTCCATCCCTGATATTGAAGACGATTATACCGAGGCCTCTGTCAGGTTGTCGAAAAAGTTCAAGATGCCTCACATCAACAGATTTGATGGAAGTGGAGATCCTATTGTTCATGTTTGTTAGTTCTCAGATGTTCTGAGACCAATGGGCCTTACTCGGGCTGAAAAATTGTCATTGTTCGGAAGAACTCTATCGGACGTGGCAGCTGTCTGGTATGCCAAACTAGAGGACTTGACTAAATGAAATTGGGAAGAGCTATCCAAGGGGTTTGTTAATCATTACTCATACAATAGTCATATATAAGTAACAATCAGCGAGCTGGAAGTAACCACTCAGAATCCCAAGGAACCCTTCATTGACTTTATTGCAAAATGGAGGGCAAAGACAGCTAGAATGACGAATAGGCCCTCAAAAAGGGAACAAGTTCGGCTGGTAGTTCAGAATCTCGAGTCAGATATGTTACAAAGAATGATAGTAGCTCCACTATCTACATTTGCTTCTTTGAATGAGTTGGGGGTCCAAATTGAAAGCACATTTAAGAAAGGCATCATTCAGAGAACCGGCGAATCAGCAAAAAGGTCGTTTACCAGAAATACCAATGCTAGCAATAGCACTATTCCTCAGACTGGCGAGATCACCACTGTCACCATAGCATCCAAAATAGCCGATCCCTTTGCCGGTGCAACTTCACAACCCACCAGTCCAAACTGAAATCAGTCTAGAACCTTTACCCCTCTTCACATGAGCCCAACCCATGCTCTTAAACTTCTGATGGAAAAAGGGCACCTTAAGCCCCTTAACCCTCGACCTCCCACTGACCCACTCTCGGCCAAACACGATCCCACCTAATGCTGCATTTTCCACCAACAGCACGGTTACCCTACGGATCGTTGTTATCGCCTTCGTCATGAGATCTAGGATCTCATCGACAATAAAATTATAGCTCCACCCTCTAAACCAAATGTGACCACCAACCCACTTCTCGCCTATAACCAAGGTCCCCCACCCAGAAACATCAACCTTATCTATGCACTACCACCCACCTTTAACCCCAGTGCATATATCACCCCATCCCATCTACCTAAGCCTGAGATGGTTATTTTGGAAATCACGAATATGTGACTGACAAATATAACACTCAAAACCCAATGAGGGCCCATGGTGGCAGAAGTGGAAGAGAAGAGGAATGCACTAGAGAAGGGTTGTCTGACACCCAAGTTAGGGGTCTCACTAACAGAAGAGTATGACCCCAGCCGGTACATTGTGGCTGCTGACCAGCCAAAGCCTATAATCATACTGCCAAATTCCCTTAACATCAAAGCCATTAGAGAAAATGAGCCAGGCCAAAATCTAAATAACTGGCCTAAACAAGGTCATAATGACATGGTAGAATTAGAGAAAGACCTGGAGAACCTCTATTTCTTTGAAGAAACGGATGTGGGCAGTGTTCAGGTCGGGTGTTGGGATCCAAGCTAGCCTGAATCCAGCAACGGGTGGTTAAGTAGCAAAGAGGAATCTGATACGGAGGAGCAGATGAATAAGAACCCGAAACTGGAGGAACTTTAGAAGAATAGCAAGGTTGAGGCCCTACCTATGACTGAGAATGAGGGAGCATTGAAGCAGTTCCAATGTGAAAGAATAGAGGAAATACAAAGAAAGGAGAAAGACATTGAATAAGACCTGGTCTTAAAGCAACTTAAGAAGCTCTAGGCAGATATATCGATTTGGGGGCAACTGATGGTTTCTCGAGAGCATAGGTAGGCATTGCTAGAGGCATTGAACAAAACTAAGCTGCCTATGGACACCACGACTGACCAACTGGTGTCTTTGGTGACATCTGGGAATGTTACTCCGGTATTGTCTTTTACGGACAAAGAGTTGCTTCCTGAGGGCGCTAACCACCACAAACCCCTATACGTGACTCTGGAGAGCTAGAAGAAATGGATCCCAGTGGTGCTAGTGGACACCAGTTTGGCGATAAAAGTATGTTCGGCAAGGACCGCCAACGCCATAGGTTTGAAGCCGGCTAACTTCACGCTTATAACTCAAGCTTTTTGAGCCTATGGCAATACCAGCCGTGTTGTTATGGGGACCTTCAAGAGCTAAGTCCTTAGTGGCCCGTTAGAGCATGAGATTGAATTCTATGTGATGGGCGTGCCAGTAACATTCATTCTACACTTGGAAGGGCCTTAGTTGCATCAGATGAGGGCAGTTTCATCAACGGTTCACCAACTGGTGAAATATCCATTCAAGGATGGGATTGCTACTATTTATAGAATTTTTTTTATCCACCCTCCCTCAGGAACCACCATGCCCTTGTTAGAAATAACGCATGGGGAAGAAGATGTGTTCCTTTCTGGCTTCTCCTTGGCAGAGACCTAGTTAGTACAATCTATCATGGCAGAAGATAAGGGAAATTATGTGAGCGCCCAGTCTATCTACATGATGAACAAACAAGGGCACTTCCCTGGATCGGGACTAGATAGAAGCGGAAGGCAAGAAAATATTGTTACCAGAGAAATGAGGCACAACCTCCATGCTTTTGGCTGGGGTACAAGCCAACCGCAGAAGACAGGAAGAGGAATGATGATGAATTGAGGAAAAGAGTTAAAGCAAAAAGGGCCGAGAGGTAATATGAACTGGTCCACAAGTTAATATGAGGAACCCTGAACAGATGCTTTGTCCGCCAAGGAGAAGATTCCCCTTTCTGTGGATTTCCAAAGCCGTGGATCGAACGGGAAACCAAGATGAGGTACCCAGGATTTGAGATCTTCTTTGATCACCGGTTGTCAAACAATGAAGAAAAGAAGGAGCCGATTGGCCCGAATGTTGGCATAGGGTGAGATAGACATGCTAACTCGGATAGCAATGAAGAAGAGCTATTAGGGATGGCACTGGCAGACCTACTAATGGATTCCGATACTGGGGCTGAGTTCGTTAACTTGGGGGATAGTGTTACTATCTCTATGATCGGGGATAAACCAGTGGTAGATTAATCCGGTCTCATCGTGGACGCAACTGAGGCTCCACGCCTACTCTGGCGATTTGAGAAGGGTACCACTGGCAATTCTGAACCAGATAATGAGTCC
The DNA here is from genome assembly GCF_004153795.1 of Camellia sinensis. Classification (NCBI taxonomy): domain Eukaryota; kingdom Viridiplantae; phylum Streptophyta; class Magnoliopsida; order Ericales; family Theaceae; genus Camellia; species Camellia sinensis. The sequence continues at coordinate 320,253 of NW_021029591.1, read as the reverse complement.
AAATTTGATTCCACCGAGTCTGTTGAGTCGGGATCAAATTGGAGTCCTTTTGAGGAGTCTAAGTCCGGTACATCCGGTGGTGGTAACCTAGATGCCAATGTCCTGTCTAGGTTTTCTTTCAGTTTTTCTTTCAAGTCGTCTGTAACTGAGGATCCTGACTTTATCAATAGGAATGCAGTAGATTTCACTTACTTCTTTGTGCCTTTGGTTTGTTGCACTGATATTGATTTTCAAAATTTTAACTAAAATGAAGAGGAAGAAATTCCTCGGGCTTTGAAAAATTTGGTTGATCGAGAGGAGGAGAGGCATGTTAAGCCCTACACAGATGAAATCATTGCAATTAGCATGGGTGCTGAGGAGGATCCCTACTTGGTCCAGATCAGCTCTACATTGTCTTCGGAGGAACGCAAGCATTTAGTCGCTTTATTAAAAGATTTCAAAGATGTTTTCGTGTGGTCCTACGAAGACATGCCTGGAATCGATTCTGAGATTGTACAGCACCGAATCCCTCTTGACCCCGAGGCTCGACCAGTTAAACAGAAACTCCACAGAGTCCATCCAGACTGGGCATTGAAGATTAAAGAGGAGGTCACCAAATAGATTGATGCGGGTTTCTTGATGGTGTCTGAGTACCCAACTTGGCTGGCTAATAATGTTCCAATTGCAAAGAAGGACGGCAGAATCAGGGTTTGCGTCGACTTCCAGGATCTGAATAGAGCTAGTTCGAAGGACGACTTTCCATGGCCACACATCGACGAGTTGGTAGATTTTACTGCCGGCCATGCATTGCCATCATTCATGGATGGGTTTTTCGGGTATAATCAAATTTTGATGGTGCTTGAAGATAGAGAGAAGATTGCCTTCACCAAGCCGTGGGGTACCTACTACTATAGAGTCAGAGGGCTGCAACCACAATCTTACACGACATGATCCGTAAGGAAGTTGAGGTGTATATGGATGACATGATTGTCATGTCTAAGAAGCGAGAAGGCCACTACAACGCACTGATGAAATTCTTTGAATGGATCAGGGAGTACAGACTGAAGTTGAACCCACATAAATGCACCTTTGGGATGACTATAAGGAAAATATTGCGTTTCTAATTATGCAGTGGCGAATTGAAGTAGATCCATCCAAGATCAAGGCCATCTTAGAAATGCCACCACCAAGGACTGAAAAGGAGGTGCGCAACTTTCTGGGCAAAGTGCAATTCATAAGTCGATTTAGCTCAAAATTAACCTTGACTTGTGAACCACTATTTGGTCTCTTGAAGAAAGGAAAGAATGTTCAATGGGTTGATCGATGTCAGTTTGCCTTCGAACCGGTCAAGTAGTACCTTCAGAATCCACCTATATTGTTGCTGCTAGAACTAGGGAAGCCACTGATCATGTATTTGCGATAACATATTCAACAATGTGGTGTATGCTAGCACAAGAATCAGAAGCTAAGGTGGAGAAGGCCATCTACTATCTGAGCAAGAAGATGCTAGACTATGAGACCCGCTACACCCCTTAAAGAAAGCATGCTTAGCTTTGGTAGAAGCAACGAGGAAGTTGAGACACTACCTGTTAGCTCATTCCGTAATTCTGGCTTCGAGATTAGATCCCATCAAACATCTCTTTGAGAAACTGACACTTATGGGTAGGATAGCTCATTGGTTACTTCTTCTCTCTGAGTTTGATCTTAAGTATGTCACACGCAAATCAGTCAAAGGGAGAGCTATAGCAGATTTTTTGGCAGACCACCAGTGGAAGGAGATGATGTTGTAAAGCATCTGTTCCTAGATGAAGACATTTTGTAGGTAGATGAAGAAACATGGACAATGTACTTTGACAGAGCATCTAATGAATATGGTTATGGGATAGGCGTGTTGCTAATAGCACTCGACGATTCCCATATACCCCTGGCTTTCAAACTCTGATTCGAAGTGTCCAACAACGAAGTAGAATATGAAGCGTATATCGCTGGATTGGAGGTTGCCCTAAAACTAGGACAATAAGGTTGGACATCATTGGAGACTCGAACCTGGTTGTTTCTCAATCCAACAGGGATTGGAAGCTCAAGGAAGAAAACATGTAGGTTTATCATCATACCCTGGATATTCTAATTTCGAAGTTTAAAAAACTGACGTTCACAAATCTGCTGAGAGAGAACAACCGGTTTACTGCGCGCTGATAACTCTATCTTCCATGGTAGACATACCGCTTAGAGTGAAGATGTGTCCAATCATCATTGAACAAAAATATACACTTGCTTATGGGACCATTGCTGCAATAGATGAGGTTCAAGAGAAGGACCCATGGTATTATGACATTTGGAATTTTTCTGGAGAATAATACGTATCCACCAGGGGAAAATGCTAAGGATAAACGGGAAATACGGCGTCTGGCCATCCAGTTCATCATCTGTGGGGATAATCTATACAAGAGAGGTCATATGGGAATGCACAAGCTCTGTGTCAAAGAAGAAGATTCGAAACGTCTCATGGATGCCATCCACGGAGGAGAGTGTGGAGCGCACATGAGTGGTGTGATGCTGGCTAAGAAAATCCTCAGGCAAGGCTATCATTGGTCAACTATGGAGGAGAATTCTATTAGCTTTGTGCGGCAATGCGACAAATGTCAAATCCATGCTCCTCGCATGAACATTCCGCTGTCAAAGCTATACAACATGACTTACCGTGGCCTTTCTCAGTCTGGGTGATTGACGTCATCGGGGCAGTCTCACCAAAGGGTTCGAATGGACATGAGTTCATCTTGGTGGCGGTCGACTATTTTATCAAGTCGGTAGAAGTTTAGTCTTATTATGTGTTGAAGGTGTCACATGTGGCAAAGTTTGTCAAGAATAACATCATCTGCAGGTATGGGGTGCCAAATGAGATCATCTCGGATAATGACTCAAACTTCAAGAAAGAGGTGGCGGATTCACTGGAGAAATACAACATGGCTTTTCACAAGTCATCAACATATAGACCACAGACCAACGGAGTTGTTGAAGCCACTAATAAGAATGCCAAGAATATCCTGCGGAAAATGGTTGAGACTTACAAGAACTGGCTAGATAAGCTACCATTTGCACTCAGGGGTTACAGAACGCCAATTGTGACATGTACAGGGGCCACTTCCTATTCTCTAGTGTGTACGATCACTGAGAACCATGGCCGAGTATCAGATAATAGAGGCTGATTAGCAACAGAGCAGGTTCGAAGAACTAATGTTGTTTGACGAGAGAAGGTTGAAGGCATTGTATCACATATAGGGATATCAGTGTAGAATTACCAGGGCCTTCAATTAGAAAACCAAATCCAGGAATGTCAAAGAAGGAGATATGGTGTTCAAAGACAACCGAGTTCCCATCCAAAACCCTAGGGGCAAGTTCTGACCTAATTGGACTGGTCCTACATCATCAAATCGATCTGGTCTGGGAAAGCAATCATTCTCGTGGATTTTGATGGCTTGGAGTTTTCACAACCGATTAATATGGACAAGTTGAAGAAATACTACCCCTAAGAGGCTCGCTAGGCCGAAAACCCAAAAGGGCGACCTAGGCAAAAGTGAGAGCATGAACAATTAGAAATAAAGAAAAAAAAAGACAAAGCTCACAAGGGCGAAAACCCGTGAGGGCGGCTTTGGCAAAAGTTAGAGAGCAAAATGAGAGAGTTAATACTTGAGTGAACCCTAACCGAACTACGTAAGACCTGATTCCCATCTTTGGGATACGTAGGCAGGCTCATCCCAAAGTTCAGCCACAACTATCTTCAACTCAATTGTCATGTTCATTTGATTGATCGGTCCATCTTTTTCCATCTATGAGCTAGGGTTGTGCTACCTCCATTTTGCAGAAGGGCCAGTTACAAGGCGGAGCAGTAATGGTGAATCTAGTTGTGAGCCATTACAATCTTTTTTATTTAGGGCTGTACATTTTAAGGATTGATTCCGTCTGTGTTAGGTAGTGACCGTTTCCGAAAATTATTTTGAAAAGTTTTATTAAAGTTGAATATTCTTAAAATTTTACCTTTTACAGCACAGACCATTATTTAGGCCAAAAAGGAAAATTTTCAGTACCCATAACTTTAATTCCATTGATTTTAATACAAGTACATTCTCCAACCCTCTAATTAAATCAAAGTTGCTTTTACATCATAAAAACTTGAAAAGAAAAGTCAAGGCAATAAAACTAGGGGCACAAGTAAGTCAAGTGTCAGTCCTTTGTCTTCTGCTCGCGCTTATGGAAGTCTCTGCCGCCAAAGATGGCCCAACATATGTCTTATCTCGAGCCAAGCCAAGTACTCGCCGAAAAGGGTGTAACTAAAGCTAATGGCAGGGGCCATAAACTCTCTCGTCCTCAAAGTAGCGAGGTATCGAGCCAGGTGTGAAGCACGGATTGGAAATGAAGCAGGGTATTCCACCCCCTCATCTGGATAAGTTTGATCATGTCCGAACTGGCATCTGAACCAAATGGGGAAATAGAACATGCAGTGGGTGAGGCCAATCCACTATATACCTGGCTGTCGGGACATACTATAGGCCATCTTAGTCAAGTTAAGCGAGGGGCAACACCAAGCAATGTCATTCATAGATCTACTGCACATTCAGTCGCACCATAATCCTTCTATGGGAAAGTCCGCCAACCGCGGATGAAAGAAGGAAGCTCCAGCCGAATACTCGAGGCAAGGGTCCACCACTTTTAGCATATACATCAACCACACTTGGGAAGGGATGAAAGATGAGAGATTAATGAATAGAGAGATGTGCATTGAGAGAAAAGTGAAGAAAGGGTTTTCGAAGGAAAATAGAGAGTGAGTGCCAAGTGATGTGAGAAAAATCATAAATAAGAAAGGATGGGAAACAATACCTGGAGGAATAGCGGACTCCCCACAAATTGAGAAGTCTCTCGTCAATGGAAGGTATCTAAACCCATCAAAGTCTCTACTAATGCCAAACCTATATAACTCTTACCCTCATTGAGACATTGAGCCACATCGATCAACTTAATGCTAGCTCCATTGCAACTAGGGGCAAGAAGGAAGTGTTTAAGTAGACACAAGTAGAGGGCATGTTGACCATAACCTCGCTAGAAAAGGTCACATATATCTCCAATACTAGAGAGCCGACGAATCAAATTGGGAATGTCCAACTCCCCGTCATGAGCAAAGGATTGAACCTCATGTAAAGTAAGCCCACACATCCATTCAAGAGCCCGTGCATGGCCAAACAGGGCTGGGACATAATCTGCTCATCACACTGGGATTCCATTAAAGCTTGAAATTCTTTAAACGTAGGGCACATTTATTGTGCCCCAAAGCGAAATACGTGTGTAACTGGGTTCCATCATTAAACAGCGACGTGGAGGAACGGAAAACAAAGCAAAGTACTACTCAACAGAAAAAGAACATTTATGCCAAAACCCAAGAAATTTACCCTTTTCGTGTTGTCCAAAGTGGTCATCCAATCCTTAACCCTCTCGGCAAGAAATTTCTCCATTTTCAGAGAAAACAAAAGCAAAGATGAAGTTCTGTTGAGGAAATGGCAAGAGTAGACCTTTTATAAAGGATAAGGTTGTGTGAGTCGATGACAACTGTTGGCCAGCTATCCGCCTATCGCAATTGGCCGGCCGACCACCTATCCTAGCTGGTTGTCCACCTTGGTTGGCCGACCAACCTTCAAGCTGGCCAGGCAGTTGATCTTTTTAGTTCTCATTGCTTTTGAGGTCTTGTTTTGAGTTGTATTTCATATTTTGGTCAATTGAACGCTCAATGTCCGATTATGAACTTCGTTCAAATACAAGCATTTTCAGTTTCAAATTCAAAGTATAACCAATTTTACCCATGTGTGGTTCTATTCTTGAGATACAAAACAAAACTCCTTTTATAAAACTACAGGGCTTTACCCTGATCATAGTATTTACAAAAGAGAATACAAATGTTTCAAAATAAAAAGTAACGTCCTATGTGAAGCTATACAAAGTGCTAAACTACAAAACAAAAGAACAGAGCAAAACAAAATACAAAATCAGAGTCAAGCTCGAGAGTCTTCTTCCGTAGAGGGGACTCAGGGGCACTATCACCATCAGCACCACTATCATCAGAAGGGTGGGACTTAGAGCTAGAGCCGACATCATCCTCTCCACTGCCGGAACCAGAATCAGTCTCGGCCTCCTCTCCACTCTCTAACTTCGAGCCAGCATCATCATCCCCTTTCTCGGACTTAGAGTGCCTATTCGCTATCTCCTCAGGGCTGCTAGTCTTATCATCATCCCCACTCAAAACTAGATCCGAAGAGGAGGAAGTCTCCTCTGCCTAAGGCTCTATGCTTTGACTTTGGAAGCCACTACCTCTGCCCTGACCTCAACTCTCATCCTTGCCGCGTGTTGGGGCCTGCCAGCCTCAACTTCCCACTACCAGAGGAGGTGTCACTAGTGCTGCTAGTGCTGTTAGTGCCACTGGCACAGAAGGAAGCTGAAAACAAGAAACAAAAAGTTAGTACAAAGCTGTGCAGAATTAGTACAGAGCAGTAGAGAGTATCAGTATAGTATTACGGTAGAATCAATATGAGTAAGGGCAGATCAGAACACCATCAATATAGATGTAATATTAGTATGGAAAATCGAAATTGTATGATACAGAATCAGTATGGGTATGAATCAAAGCCATTAGATGAATGAAAGAAGGTCAAATACCTGATAACCATGGATGGTAAGCAATGTTTCCCTCATTTGCACCATCTAGACTAGAGAAGCGACCAATCCAAGGAGGCCGCCTACGTACTCCAATGGTACCTGCAAATGGATTTGAACATTAGTATATAGATAAAGGGGTGTGAATTATAAACTGCGAGGCAAGGTGCATACCCGCTGCATGTCAGGGTCCCTAACATATCCATGCTCCCTTTCCAGTGGATCAACCAGAATTTGATAGGCCGCCCCACTGGGCCGCCAGCATGGGATCATGGTCGAAATCACTAGCAAACCGGCTATGTGAATAGCGGAAGCAGCACTTTCGGCAGTAACCTCAGCAGCATGAGCAACATCTCTAGCACGAGCTCCAGTCAAGGGTGGCATCAGATGAGTTCGAATGAAGGATGCATAGTCCCCGACCCCTCAGAAGAAATCGTCGTTCTGTCCTGCCATGAAATGTACGATAGCCTCAACTAGGAGGCTATCAGTCATCCTTTTAGATAGTAGAGGAGGTGCAAGAACGATTGGATTCTGCAGGTCCAAGGTTTGGTGCATGAACCTCTCTTATAAGTACCAAGTTCAGCAGAAAGGACCCTCCAGCAAAATTTGAAATCAGGAGGTGGCCTAGGACCCTATGTACTCGTCTCGTGTACCAGCCAGCATTACCGCCCATGGCTGCTATGTGATTTGCAAATAGAGAAGTCACAGTTGTTAGTTGCCGTCAATTGTCAGAGTGTGTATCAAGGCAGCAGTAATAAGCAAAGGTGGTATTATCATGACGCATGGGCTGACGCTTGCCATCATACCACCGGGAGTAAGGGACGACTGCCTCTACTTCATCCCTCGAAACTGGGGCAAGGGCAGGGAATTATGCGTATACCCATAGCTGCAAGAAGAGATCCGTTTGTGTGAGTCGACAAGTATGAACAGAGATAAAGACAGAAAGTGGAAAGCAGAGAGCACAAAAAAGGAACAAAGATAAGAATATAAAGTGCAAAATAGAAAACATTAGGAACAAACAGAAAGTGTCGTGTGTACCTCCCAAGCTCTCCAGTAGCCTCTGACCATGTTCCCTTTCTTGCAAGAACCGGAGCTCATGTAGCCATATAGGGTGGCGAGGCCAACACCACCCCAATCGTAGAACTGGACTCGAGGCAATACCACTAACGCGCTCAGCATGTACAAGCCAAAGGTATTGCACCTATTCGCAAACAAGGTGGTACCAAGTAGATATATTAAGAAGCCTCTGGTATACTGCTCAATCTCCTCCTCGGTCTTTGGATGACTCGTGTGGAAGTGGTTGTAAAACCAGTTATATCGGACCACGGCCAGCCTATCCAGAGGAGGGCATGCACCAAGCAAATGAATCTAGGCAGCCTCCCATTGGCCCATGTCAAGGTCGAAAGGTATCGAATCACCCCCTACTCTCAATACAGCAATCATCAAGAAATCGTAGCGCGTCATCGTCATCTCCCTAGTGGAGGACATGTGGATAGAGTTGGGGGTGTCCCATCATCTCTCCACCAGTGTTCCTGGTACCACTCCCTAGTCGTCACTGTCGTCACCACCCCATAGCCTCTCCAGGAGAGCACATTACCCTATGTCAAAGATAGAGTATGTCCGATGCACAACGGAATGAAAGATAGTAATGTAATGGCAAAACAAGCAAAGTGCAAGAAAGTAAAGTTTTTACCTCAGCAACGCCATGAGAAAGCTAAGAGGCACGCTCCCTCAAAAGGACATCCTTGGGCACGCCCATAGCGAAGTCCTCAAAACCCAGCATCCCTTCAAGGGCCATCGTGTGTGTCCGGGGATGGTAAGTGGCTGGATCGAAGGGTCTCACCCTTAATGGTGGCAACTCAGGATCATGATCGGGAGGGTAAAACTCCTCTGCCTCAATGACGGTGGCAATGTCCTCCACCGCCTCGCTAGCCTAATCAGTTGCAGACTCCTCAACCTCGACAGTAGGTGGAAGCAAGGGTACCTCAAGAGGGGCACCACCATGAGGAATGTCGTCTGCCATGTAGAGTGTAGTGAGTGGTGGTTGAAAATGGGGAAAAAATGTGGAAGAAGAGTGAAAATGTCAAAAGTCAAACCCTAGGAGAGAGAAAAAGAGAGAAAAAGTCCAAATCCAAGAAGAAGTGCAAAACCCAAGAAAAACGCGAGAGCAATGAGCACAAAATAATGAGAACCCACAAAACTCAACCAAATCAAATTTCAATAGGTTCAAAATGTAGAGGATTATGGGTATTTTACAAATAAAGTTTTTTGTTGGGGGTGAGTAATGTGAGTAAAGCATAAATCTAGAGGGAGAGAACACCTAGAGAGAGAGAGAGAGTGTAGCCTGCTTTTCGTGCTCCTTTTGGATACGATAGCCCTACCGTTTGGACTCTCGTGGTTCTAAATCTGATTTCACAAGTGCGATGTCAAACAGATAAACACAAATGAGTCCAAATCCGACAAATCTTTTGGAAAATCGATTTTGAAACAAAATGCCAAAAATGGGCTATTTTGCCTGATTATAGAGTTGCCACATAAATAATTTTGGGAAATTCAAGAAACCTGAGACTCGTGCCAGAGGCCATTTATCCGTCATCACCAAAGTGTCTCGGCTTGGGAACTTACGTACAAGAGGGGAAGGTCATGAACTGAGCAACCCACTCGCCCGATCAAAGATCGGCCTCTACTAATCATGATGTGATTCTTATTTATAGTATATGCTCTTTTTTTTATTATTTAGGCTATTTTTTCTATGTGATGCACACAAGTATAAACTAACTCACAAAATTTGGAATGCATTGATTTTATGTTTGTTTGAAAAGTGTTTTGAATACGTGCCACTTGAAAAAGTAAGCTCGTATTTACATTAATCAAATTATCCCAATTTAAGTAAAACAGCCTTCATCCACCGGCATTAAAGAGTTATATCAATTAAGCACTTAGCCTCATGGTAAATATGCTAGACATGGCAGTACTAACATATATGCAATATGCTAAAGCAAAAAACCGCTTACCTAGTACTCCAAGGCAAGCAAAAGGAAACAAAATAAGTAGGAAAATGCATGATCCTAAACAATGCAATAAGACTAATCCGACACATACAACATGCAATTAATAGGCTCGACTACTAGCATGGCATGTAAGTCAATTCGAGGCATGTGATAAAGCACATATTCAAGGAAGTAGAAATGACAACATTTGTGTTAGAATGATGAGCAGAACCCTTATGCATGCGAACGAATGGATACAAGTCATGGAAAATGCTAAGTAAAACATGATGCTACATGCAATCCATCATAAGCAAGTAAATAAAAGGAAGAAAAAATTGGGGATTAGAAAACATACAAACATTATTACATATTTTCCCTTAAGAGGAAGGGTCCGAATAAATGTCCTAGCTAATTAATTATTATATTACCAAAATAAACTAACTACCCTAACTAATTAATTAATTACAACACAAAATTTAACTAGCTATTCTAACTAATTAATTATTTACAACACAATCTTAACTAGCTATTATAATTAATTAATACAAATTGGAATTAAACTAACTAACTAGTTACAAATTTAATTTACTTTGTAATTAATTATTACAAGTTCACTACTTTAGGTACAACATACTACTATTAAACATAATTTTAACGAGGCCCCGAGAAGTGAGGAATGGCTCCTGCATTAATGCGAATTTCCTTTCGAAAATCACTTTGTTCTACTGCTAGAATGGTTATGTTGTGCAGTTAAAAAATTGAACTGTTTTTACCCTAGCCTCTGCTCTGTTCTGCCATGAAAAATGGCACTGTTGGCCAAAAAAGAGGTGGCCAGCCGGCCAATAAAAGTGTTCAGCCGTATAGTGAGGTGGTTGGCCGACCACAAATGTTTGGTACTGCCCTGCTGCAACAGACATGAAACAAAACGCAAACAAAGTATTTTCAAGGGATGTTTGTCCACCCCGTCTCTCCTTATCAACAAACAGATCAAGTGAGGGGTAGGCTTGATTCACAAGCCATCAATTGACACGAACTCATTGCGCAATGGTTTATCAATCAGGGGGCACAATCTCAATAAATGACAATGAGAGACTCACAAACCTCCTCTCTATCATGGAATTGATCAAGGGAAGTGGTTTACCATGAATTTTGAGCCATTATCATCACTAATGAGTATGAAGCACTTCAAGGCTCAGTGGGTTCAATTATCATCCAATTGGCTTGACTTATTATCTTGTTACTTCTTTTAATCCAACTTTATTCCCTCTTTTAATTACTGTTCCATTCTTCAGTCATTTTAGTCCAGGAATGATAGTTAATTCCACTAAATGGAGAGTAGTGTCAAACAAGAAGTTGTTTTGGGCATAAGAGAGATGTAATGCCCTGGTAATGAACATCAGAAGAGATTAAACCATTAAACATTGAAGGGTCTATTTTTCAAGCCTAAACAACACTCATTTGAAACAACTTTCAATGAAATAAAAAGCCATAAAAAGCCAAGAAATGAGGGATGGTGCAGAACTGATTATGCAAGTGAACACATGTAGGAAAGCATAAAATAATTGCTATCAACTCAAATAGGTTGGTGACTAAGGCTTAAACCACCAAACTATAAGGAACACTACATTGCAAGCCTACTGTACAAAGCATAAACCAAATAAAAACATCAAAACAGTCCTAAAAATGGCTGAAACAGTGCTGAAATTATCATGGAGAAGCTAAAAAAAAGTAAGCTAAACAACAAAAAAAAAAAAAAAAAAAAAAATGAGCCACAATAATGGAGAAATGAAGCTAGTAAACAAGCTTAAGGAGGGCTGGTTAACCCCTCCATTTTTGGGACTTCAAACCTACATTTTTAGCCTCTAAAAAACTCTGAAACATAGTGGTAAGACACTGGAAAAAGTTGAAAAATAGATGGGAAACACAAGGGCAAAAGCTTGGAAAATGAGGTTCAAAGAAAGGTAGTTAACCTCGCCACCTTTGATAGCTTTAAGCCACAAGTTTCAGCCTATAAAAACAGTCAAAAAATAGTATAAAAACAGCAAGAAAAGAGAAGGAAGAAGTAGTGTAAAGACAATCAAAGTCATACCTCTTGAAGAGGAGTAACTATTTTGTTCACAAACCGTAAGGTATTCACTCTAAAGGGCTGAGATTTGAGGTCAAGAACCACAACAAGAAGAGCCATATTTTTGGTTTAGAAAGTTGCCAGAGAAAGAGTGTGTAGGTTGTAAGATAGAGGAGAGAGAGAGAGAGAGAGAGAGAGAGAGAGAGAGAAAGTCTGTGTGTGTGTGCTATGCAAGTCTTTGGAATTTTTTCTAATCTAAAACCAAGAGGGAAGGTCAAGCATATATAGAAAAGCATGTGCCTCTATCAGAAATATCTGGATAAAGTCAGTTGGTGCAGTGCATGACCTGTGGAAATAGCTGGCAACAAATATCTGCTCGGTTAGGAAACATGGCCTGTCTGCCACCAAAATTGACCTATGGGTACACCTGGCTGGCCAATCCACTCAAAATGGCCTATTTTTCATCAACTGGCTAGCTGGCCACCTTTAATGGTTGGCCTTCTACTTAGTGATCGACCGACCACAAAAACTGCTCTCAAGCCCGACTTCAAATGGGCATATCTCCTTCATCTGAACTCGGTTTTGGGTGATTATTGAGTCTAAATTGAAACCCCAGAAGTTTACATTCCAATGGAGGTGGCCTCACATATAAATTCTAAGTGTATATATTCTTAATTTAGTGCAGGCTGCTCATTTCTTTCTTAACGAATTGATGCCAAACCTTTTCGCCAACTAGTTTTCTTCCCTCCCCTCCTATTTCCTGCAACTCCAAACCTATAAATAAGACTTTTTAAATTTTTTTTGAAAGAGTTCACCTCCCTTTCATTTATTTCCACTTTGTCCTTACTCGATTTACCGAAAAGTGTAAATTTTAAACGAAATGCGAGCCTCGGAACATGTTGGAAACATTTTCAAAAATATTTTTTAAAAAAGGGTTTTAAGGTCTTAAATAGTTTTGGCCAAAATGGGGTGTAAGGTTGGGATTAGAAGCTCAAAAATCGAATCCTTTTGCTGAAGAAATCGAGCAATTGTATAGTGTAACTTTTCATCATCTAGTGATCAACCTAGGGCGCCCAAGTCTTAAATGCGGTCAAAAATGGGGTGCCTATAGTTGCCCCTCTTTGACAGAGCTCAAACTCATGAAATGACGTGAGTGAATGTCAAAGCCCGAAGATGACCCATTTTGATAAGGTCGTAAGGATTGGGCAAACAAACAAAATGCAAATGCAGTTGGTTGAACACAAGGGTTGCCTACGTATCCCTTTACAACGAATCAAACCAGCGTAGTTCAAGGGCAGGATGCAAATAATATACAGTGCAATGCAATAATAATCAAACCACAAGTAGTGCAAAACATACAAATATCATAAAGGAATGGAGATGCAAATCAAACTACGTTTAACACAGAAAAGGTGCCGAAATCCTCAAACCACAATTCTTGGTGCAATAGGTGTGTACACATACAGAACTATGCATTAACGCGGGAAATGTACAAGTAATTGGGTGGTACGATATAAGTGAAGAATGATCTGCTGGGGAAAGCTAATGATCCTAAATGCTGAATGCAACAAGACAAAGTATGATGCAATAGATGCAAAGAGTATGATGAGCTTGTGCGATAGATGCATAGAGTATGATGAGATTGTGCGATAGGTGCACAATGTATAATAAGATTATGCGATAGATGCACAATGTATGATGAAATTGTGCGATAGATGCACAATGTCTAATGTGATTGTGCGATAGATACCGAATGTATGACGTGATTATGCGATAGATACGCAATGTGTGATGAGATTCTGCGATAGATGCACATGAATGGTACGGATGCATGAGGTGGTACGATCGTGCGATAGATGAACGATCGTGATTGGGTCGTGCGATAGATGCACGACGTGGTATGATCGTGTAATAGATGCACGATGTGGATTGGATCATGTGATAGATGCACGACGTGGTATGATTGTGCGATAGATACACAACGTGGTACGATCGTGCGATAGATGCACGATGGCGATTGGGTCGTGCAATAGATGCCTGGCATGGCATGATCATGCGATAGATGCACGATGGTGATTGGGTCATGCGATAGATGCACGATGTGGCACGATCATGCGATAGATGCACGACGTGGCACGATCGTACGATAGATGCACGATGGCGATTGGGTCATGCGATAGATACATGACATGGCACGATCGTGTGGTAGACGCACAATGTGTTATGATCGTGCGATTGATGCACGATGTGGTATGTGTGACAAGCATTGTGATGGATAAAGTTTAGAGAATGCAGTAAACTAGCAAAGCGGCGCTTCAGAAAGCACCTCAAAGGGCGAGTGGCGATGACCGCTCTACTCTGATGGGGATCTCCCCCTTGTGTTTTTTGAATTCTTATCTTCAACTCATAATTCAAAGGCCCTCAAATGCTGACATGGGGTAAAATCTGGATGCAGAAGCCATGAATGCTGCTTTTCCCCCTTATCATGCTCACAACTTCTCTATTCTCCAACGAGGTGACAGACTTGGTTGATTCAATATCCAGAATTGAGACGTACACATGCTATCTCATTCTATGGGGCTGCCATACATATTTCAAGCCGGTGATACACCCCTAGGTATTCAAACTAGACTTTAATCTCAGAAATTCCAAACCTTTGTGTTCTAGGCATCGCCATTCGAACTCTAGTTTTCACCGTCGCAGTTAGTCTCCTAAGAACTAATCGCAAATACAACCAAGACGCCTCTGTTGGGGAATGGTGTTTCAGGGATAGCACTTTTAATCACCATTCTGGCTTGAAGTAGGCTTGAGCTTGAGATCGAGGTACATTCATACTTTGGAGAAATGACAAGGTCTAAGAAGGTGCATCTGAAATGCAAACTCAAAAAACACTGAAGTTGAAACAAACTTAGATGCTCCAATTGTCCCTCTTTTTCTTTTGCTTTGCATTCCGGAACCTATATATCTTCAAATAGGTCCTTGTTCTATTGTTCTCTCTTTTGATCGGGGTTGGACCCTGGAGTTTATGAAAGAACGAATCCTGTTTTACAGATCATGTTGAGAATACAATGACACTTTGAGCACAAAACAATTTATTTTTTGAAACTGAAACCGGGAATGAGTTCTTCACTGGGTATTAAACCTACGACTGACCACAGTACACCACACAACTCAACAATGGCAAAACCAAGTAAAAATAACCTAACAGAACTATTTAGACTCACTGAAATAGAAACGACTCAAAACATGAATCAAAACAAACAAAACCACAAACACAACACTCAGATATTTGCTTTCCATCGGTGGGAGACCTCTCAGTTCATGAGGAGCCTATTTCTCCAGGTATTGTTTCCCATCCTTTTCTTATTTATGACTCTCATATCACTTTGGCCGTCAATCTCTTTTTCTCTCAAAAGCCATTTCCTTACTTTTTCTCTCAGCGCACATCTCTCTATTCTTTTATCTCTCTTATTTTTTATTTATCCCTTCCCAGGTGTGGTTTAGAAATACTCTTGGATCCTGAAGGACGTTCCTGATCCTCTGATTGCCACCTAAAAAGGGATTAACACTCCGGTCGGGGGTGCCAGAATTAGCACTCTGACGGACAAGTCAGTATAAGTCTCACGTTTGCTTATGTCTCAAGTTTCTTGGGGCTATTTCTCACATACTTCTCTGTGGCTGATGTTTCTCTATTTATATATGCTTTTGGGCCTCAGGGTCGGGTCCACTTTTAATCCACCGTGTGATTGTTCACTCGACTCGTTCTATCGTAAACCAATTCCCACTCGGCTCGTCGCTCAACTAGTTCTATGGCCAACTAGGATGCTCGGCTTCTAGATGGTACAAGACGGGGCCGAATATAATATATATCTTGATTTCCCAAACGTGTACTCGGCCTCCTTGCATCCCCTAAAATTTGGCTCCCACAATTGGCCCCCAAACCCCCCACTAACAACAGTTAGTTGGCGTGTTTGGTTTCGAACTTTAAAAGTCAAAACAGAATTTCGGCGGTTAACCTCATTCCAATGCGAGTGTCAGAACGCACATGTTTTTCGGTCATCATTACAATTTCCCGGCCCTCCGTACGCTTCCTTCATTTATTGTGATTTAAAACTTCATTGTCCCTTCGAATGCATGTTTTTTGAATACTCAAAGCTCTTGGTCTGCCTTTCGATATACCTCCTCCATTTCGCGACCTCTGCCACCTCCTTCCATTTCTCACTGTCTCCTTTGCTTCTTGTAAGTTCTCTTCTCCTTCATTTCGAATCCCATTTCCTTGTTTGTTTTTAGTTTAGCTTACTCCTTAGACTGGCTAGGATGGCAAAAACATTTGAAAGACCTCCTTTTTGCGGATCGAATTTTCGGTTTTCAACCCCATTTTTCCATCCCCGACGATGTCCATCTGTCACTCATGATAGACAGCACCCTTGATATGGAGAGGACTGATGAAAGCACAATCATCTTTCCTCTCCTATCAATTGCTGAGGGCGGTGTCCGTTTCCCCCTCCACCCATTCCTTAGGGCCATCCTTCGCCATTGGTGTTTAATCCCCTCTCAACCTAATGTAATTCTTTTCTGAATCATAATGGGGATTATAGAGTTGAATCGACGCCTTAGGCGCAATCTTGGCATACCTGCTATTCGGCATTGTTATGCCTTGGCCAAATCTTCTAGCCGGTAGGGGTGCTATTTGCTCAGGGCCAATGACATCGACCATCACTTAGTGACTATGCTTGCCAGCTCTGGCAAGCAAGTTGATGATGTCATGGTCATTGTCCGAGGTAACTGGGAATTCGGCGAAGGCAAAGATCGCCTATATCCTATACCTAGATGGAGAGGCGAACCCGGTGGCCGTATAGTTCCTTACGTTTATCTTGTTTATATTTACTCAGCTTTCTTTCCACGTACTTATCATTTTATTTGTGCAGGCAACGATTGGAAGAAAGTTTTGGTTTCGGCTGATGACGTTGTGCTTGCGGAAATCAAAGCCACACTCCAGTTCTTTGGCCGTCCAAACCTCTAGAAGCAAGGTAGGGCAGCCCATATACTTCTGAGTTACGAGCTGACTTACACAATGTTTTCGGCCGCGGGCAACATTCCGACTCCACGGGGCGAATAGCAGCTCACGACCCTTATCTTCCCCCGGTTCAAAAGCCTTAGGAAGATTGGTTTGGAAGCTTCTGATTCAGAGTAAGCCGAAGAACCAGTACCCGAGGAAGTCGCTGAGCAGCCGAGGAAGTTCGCTTTGGAAGTCGAAGAAGTTAACGAGTGTAGACGTCCCTGAACGCCCCGAGAGGATGAACCCCCGTTCTGTTCATATTGGGCTCACTACAGTTCGGACTCTAGAATTTTCACGGTCTTTAATCTTGAATCAAAGAGTCCAAATCCGGCAAATCATTTTGAGAAAATAGATTTTTAGAAAAGAAGTGCCAAACATGGATTGCTTTGCCAGATACAGAGTCGCCACCTAAATATTTTTTATGGGGAAATTTAGGAAACCCTGACTCGGTGCCAAAGGCCACGTGTCCGTCATCACCAAAGTTGCCTCGGCTCAGGAGCTTGGGTACGATTGGGGAAGGTCAGCTATGAGCACCCTCTCTCGCCCAATCCGAAGATCGGCCTCTGCTAACCGTGATATCCGTTTTGGAAAACGTTATGTGTTCTTATTCCGGTTATTAGCCTAGAATTACTATGTTATGCGCACAGCAAACAAGTATAGACCAAATCGCCTAAATTGGAACAAAACATCATATATCCGTTTGTTTGGAAAATATTTTGAAATTTGCTACTCGCGAGTAGGCTAAAACACAGATTTCAACGAGTTGTTCCAACTCAAACAATCCAACCTTCACCCACAGGCATTCAAGTAGTTTATATCACATAAGCATCTAGCCTCATGGTAAGCATGCTGTCATGGCAACACTCACACGCATGCAAGGATGCTAAAACATAAATGCTTACTGAGTACTCCAAGCCAAAACAGAAACTAGTTAGTAATCATATGCATGATCCTAGTTCATGTTAAGATGGCTAATGCAACACATGCAAGATGCAGCTACAATAGGCTCGGCTAATCTATGGATGGCATATGATGATGCTACAACTAACACGTATTCAACTTGGAATTGAAATACAATGCAGTTAGTATGATGCGCCGAGCCCGGTGCATGCAGGACAAATGTATGGATGCACACATGCATAGCATAAGGTATGCTAATTTAAATATGACCTAATACTAACCATCAAAGCAGGTAAGTAAAAGGGAGAAAGAAGTGGGGGTTGGAAGACATGCACACATGCACCCACACTTATTACAAATTTGCCCTCGTTCGAAGGGACCAAAAGAATAATACAAACCGAATAAGAAATTAACTACTCTAGCTAATTAAATATTACAAACCCTTAATTAGTTAAACAAATTAACTAAGCTACTAAAGCAGTAAAACAGCCTCGGGAAGAGGGATGAATGCATGCTCAGATTGGCTTCACTCGGAAATCCATTTCCATGACACATGTTGCCTCTGTTTTCACTGTTTGGCACCTCTGAAGACTACACAAGTCCCAAGGTATGCTCTCTGCACACTTTGGAGTTCCATCGGCCAAGTGGAAACCCCATCGACCATGTCCGGATGGTCATCGACCATTTGTTGAGCTATCGGCCATCAATAATTGGTCAGCCGGCACTCCATGTAGTCGACCGGCCAAGTCTTCCTGCAGAACCTGTTTTGACAGCAGCAGAGGGCAAAACAAGGCATGGCAATGTATTTCAAGCAAATGTGTGCACCAAACACATCCCTTATCATGTTTGTGACTCAAAGGGGTATGTTCCTTGATTCTCGGACCACCAATTGCGCATTTCAATGCGTGATGGCCCGAAGAGTCAAAGTGTGCAATTTCAATATGGAATGAAATGCACAAAACAACCATTGGGCCCCAACCTCCATCATAATCAATTCAAGAGGCAAGAGATGCATGCTTAATGTTATGCAACCTAGGCATGAAAGCTAAGCATCCAATATGAGCATGTGAACAAGCAATGTAAACATACAAGCATGCAAGTTATGCAAACTAACGAGCATGCAAGATGGATAAGCATGCAATGACATGTGGGAATGGTCTTAAACCAAAATGGGCAGCTCTCAAATAGGCCCAAATCAGTGGCCAAATGCCTTGGAAATGAGGGCCAAAACACATACAAGCATGCATGCACACAAGGTCCAACACTTAGGCACCAAAGAACAACTTTTAAGCACACTTAAGAGAGGATAAGAATGGATACATGGCATGCATAGAAAGCTCTGAAATCATATTATAGAAGGTGCAAAACCAAGTAAACAAGACAAGCTAAGCATGCAACAATGGTCTAAAACTCAACGCAAGCCAAGGGGGGTTACATGGTAGCTATACAAAGCAAGCCATGGATGGCCTAAGAAACCAAAAACAGACCTTAAGCATGCTAAAACAAGCATAAAAGCTTCACAAAGCTAGGCCGAAACAAGTAAGCATGGTGGTCTAAATGCTAGGCACATGTTAAGGCAATTCGTGGCATTACAAGACAAGTATGCAAGGCAAGCATGGTGTGTCTAAACCAAGTTAAAACAGTGCTTTATCAAGGCAAAATAAGCACAAATAACACTTAAGACATGGCCAACATGAACTCAAGAATGGTGCTCACACATGAGGCTAAAATGACAAGTTTTGAAGACAACAAGGAGAGGGGATGGCTCTCTCATTCTTAGGACCTTAAGACACCATCCTCACCACTGAAATCCCTCAATATTTCAGTGGTGAGGAGGCCCAAACAAGGTGGTCCCAAAGCTCATCAAAAATAGCACAAAATGGGGCCAAACAAGGCCTAAAAGGGGGTAAACGACCCCAAACACAAAAGTGATCTTAATGAAGTATCTTAAATAAAAAAAACCAGAGCTTTTTTATGTTATACACAAAGCTCAAAAAAGCAAGCAAGATAGGCTAAAGGTGTGTGCAAAAATGGGGAATAAAGAGGGAAAAGGAGTTACCTTTGTAGCCAAAAGGGGACAGCAGCCTCTTGGTCCAAAAAATAGTTCCTTAGCCTCTAAAAATGGCCTCCAAGCTCCTTAGGTTGATGATGGAGGTGTTAGGCCAAGAGTTGTAGTGTAAATGTGCAAGAACTAGACCGTTTTGAACCCTCTAACCCACACAAATCTAGAGAGAGAGGGAGATATAGAGAGGGAGTGATATATATATCCTACATATCAGATTTTCTAACCCTTTAAAGGGGAGGAGAGGCCCTCTTTTTATAGAGAAACCAAGGGGGCAAAGCTTCTCTTAGAAGCTTTGAGCAAAAAGGCCAAGCTTCTCTTAGAAGCTTGGAGCAAAAGGGCCAAGCTTCTTGGAGAAGCTAGGCAAAGGGGTCAAGAGGTTCAAGCTTCTTCAAGAAGCTAAAAAAATGATCAAGCTTCTTGGAGAAGCTGAAAAATGGTCAAGCTTCTTGGAGAAGCTAAAAAGGGTCAAAAGGTTCAAGCTTCTTGGAGAAGCTAAAAAAAGGTCAAGCTTCTTGGAGAAGCTAAAAAGGGTCAAAAGGTTCAAGCTTCTTCAAGAAACAAAAAAAGGGTTCAAAAGGTCAAGCTTCCTCAAGAAACTAAAACCAAGAGTTCAAAAGGTTCAAGATTCCTCAAGAAACTAAAACAGGGGGTTCAAAAGGTTCATACCCCCTCAAGAAAAGGTCTCGGCCAGAAAAAGTGGCTAATTGGCCAACAAAGTTGGCCGACCGACCACAAAATGTGCCAACCGACCATCAATAGTGCCGACCGGCCATCACCAGTGGCCGGTGGCCTCAAGCCATGGCTGATGAGGTGTGGGGATGGCCTACAAGCTATTTCCCACCCTCAGAAGCAAAACAATAAGTGTTTGATGTAAAACCAAACACAAAACAAACAAGTCGAGAGGTCTTGAGGCAAGGCGCGTAGCCGAAACCTCCGAGAACTCAAGACGAACACGAACAGGGATGATGATCGAGTGTTCAAACGATGACGTCCAAGTCCTGAGGACGGTCAAAAATGGGGTGTCTACAATGAGGCTCTAAACTCAGCTTTTCAAAAAGCCAGCCTTAGTCCATCCAAGCATTTCAAGTTGAGGGGACGTCTCCTTTGAAGATATTTTTACTGATTTAGGAGATCTCCCAAGCTTATATCCTAAGAACATGGGGGGGGGGAATCGCTTACGTAGCTGGCAAGGAGGAAAAACGCTGAACAGATGGCCGCCTGGAAGAAGGCCGAGACCATCCGTTCTGAACCTGTTGCGGCGACAGAGTTTTCTCCGCCTGGAAGAAACGGCTCAAATTAAGACGACCGTGCCAGAGCAGATAGTCGAACGGTCGAGTCAGAAGGCCGATCAGAGGGGGAAGAAGCGTCCCGCCGAGAGCGAAACAGACCCTGAGGAATCACTCACCGATAAACGGTTGCGTTTGGAGGAGTCAGACTCAATCGTGCTATTCATCATCCAACCAAGGATAAAAAACGTGCCGATTGCGTCCGATGCGTCGGCTCTCAAAGATCCAACAGTGGCCTTGACTATGGCTTCCTCAATTTCCCAATCGGTTGATAGGGCAACATTTCGTGCGAAGCCAGATCTGTTGTCAATAGCATTCGCCGCTCAATCGACCCAATTCGTACATGACGTAACCTTATTTTCAGCTTTTCGCCTATCTGCATATAAACGTATATTATTATTTATTACTGTTACTTTTAAACTCTTTAACCCCTTATTTTGCAGACGATGGGCAGGATAGCGGAGATCGGCCACCGCCAACATGATGCTATTGAGCAAATCAACTTTCTGAAAGTTGAAATTGAAAATGAGAAGAGTAAGGCTGTGGAGGGCTCTCAAAGAGCCGTGTCCGGGGCGGCGAGAGCAGCGGATGAGCGTGTAAAAGTCAACGCCGAGGCAGAAAAGGCAGAGAGTTCTGACCAGCTCAGATTGGCCACCGAGGAGAGGGCAAACGCAAGCCAAGACGCGCTCAAGTTGGCCAAGAAGGTGATTGCCAAGCTGGAAGCCGACTTGGAAGAATCGAAGAAGGCGAAGGAAATAGCCGACTCTGAGATTTCTAAAGCGTTCCAAGCTGGAAAGGATGCCGCCTTGGAGAACTATGTAGAGGAAATCCCCAAATTCGAGAATCGGGGCTTCAAACATGGCTGGTTCAAAGCCCTCACTGCCGCTAATGTGACATTGGCCTAGCCGATTCCATACGAACAGGTGCACGTTGAGCTGCTAGAGTCTGACCCCGAAGATTGACTAGGGTGACATTTTGAATTTTGTTAGGCAGCTTCCACCATTGGCAGCAGACAGGCCCCATGTCGGCCACCAATGAAAATTGCACAGTGTGTTCCTGAGGTAGAGCAGAGGTGTTCTAGAAGTTGGAAAAATTTTCGGTGTTCAAATGTGCAAACAGAGGCTCACAGCAGGAAAACGGTGGCCTTTCGGGTTGAGAAATCGAGCATGCATGCATTCCTCGCTCCTTGGGATTAGCTAGTTAGTTTAATTAACATTAGATCAAATATGTGTTGTAATTAATTATTTGTAGCTAATTAAGTGTTTTCAATAATTAGTTAATTTAACTAGTTATTCGACTTCGGTTTGTAATAATTAGTTAACTAGAATAGTTAATTAGTATCGTTTTGTATTAGTTAGCTTAATTAGGGTAGCTAGTTAGCTTATTCATTCGGACCCTCCTTCGCTAGGGCGTAATGTTGTAATAAGCGTGTGTGTGTGTGTGTGTATGTCTTCCAACCCCACATCTTTCTGCCTTTTATTTAATCGCTTTCAATGGTTAGATTAGGGACATTTTCAATTAGCATTCCTTATGCTCGCATGCTTGCATCCATTCATTTGTCTTGCAAGTACCGATGCTCGGCGCATCATTCAAATTGCATTGTCAATTCAATACTTCTTTGAATACGTGCTTCAAAGCACGCTATCAAAGTGTTCCAAATACCATGATTAAGTAGCCGAGCCTATTTAGTTACATCATTGCATGTGTTGCATTAGTCATTTAACATAGTTAAGAATTTTGCATTTTTCTGACTTTGTTTTTTTTCTTAGCTTAGAGTACTCGGTAAACTTTTATGCTTTAGCATATTTGCATGAGTGTGATTGCCATATTGCCATGATTAGCATGCTATCCATGAGGCTATGTGCTTACTTCCTAAACTGTATGAATGCCTGTGGATGAAGGCTTGTTGTTTGAATTGGAACGATTCAACAACTGTGTATCTGGCAAAGCAAACCAATCTTGGCATTCTTTGAATTAAAATCAATTTTCGAAATTGATTTCCCAGATTTGGACTTTTTGGTGTTTATCAATTTCACATTGCACTTTGTGAGATTAGATTCAGAACCACAGGTAGAGTCCGAACAGTGAGGCCTTTCTTTTCAAACCCTTTCCGAAAGGCGGGGCGCGGAAAAAGGCAAGTCCACCGTTTCTGGCGACTCTGCTGCGGACGTAGAGAACTTGACTCAAATTCATGATATGTTGTTTTATCTACACTTGTGTGTTTCTTTGCATTAACATTTACATCGGTGCACTTAAGTCACAGTGTTTGCCATCTGCTATTCCTGAATGGTTTATGGGAGGCTTGCTTTGAAAAGCTTGCCAAAAGGCTGACCGGTTGCGGGCTCTGCCACAATAGGAACACAACCCTTGGATATGGACCACCATTGTACCGTTTGATCCTCCTTTCACTTCTCAACGTTAGGTGGCCGTGTCGAGATACCCGTTTTGACCAATCAACCTAGTTGCATATCAAAAACCATAGAGACTGTTCCAAACTAGGACAGGTTGCTTACCCTAATGTAGGAAATGTATGAAATCGCTTGTTTGCGTAGTGAACCCCTAGCTCCTAACGAAATTAGGACAGGGTAACCCTACCCCATCATAGGGGTGTTTTGGCTCTCACTTGCTTGATACGTGCTTTTAGAGTGAAACTCTGCAGGAATGTATGTATCAGTTGCAAGTCTGGGTATCAGTTTTACGGCAGAAATTTGAGGTAGAAATTAATGTTTGAGTACAGTTATCCAGCTTATGATTACAACTGTGTGTTGTTTCTGTCTGAGCTGAGGTGTTGTGTAGTTTTCTGATTTCTGTTTCTTTATGTTTTTTTTTTCATTTCTTTTTGCAAGGTAGTTTTACACCATTCCTTCAGACGAGTCTGTTACCCCCCAAGCACTCTGGACCCGAGTAAGAAGGATTTGCAGATCTGGGGATCTAGTTAGGGGACAGCTAGTGTTTATTTCACTCCCGCCGGTTAACGGACAGAGAAGGATTCGACAGAACTTGCCAATTCAGCAGTCACCATTTACCTCACCCATGTCCAGCCAGGCCCAATCATCTTCTTCTACTCCAGATAGAGAGTACTCTCCAGTTCTGGTAGTTCAAAATCCTCCAGTCAATATGGAAGATATGCTTTGACAACTCCAACAAACTATCGAGGCTATGCAGCTAGATGCTACCCACCAAGCGGAAGCACCGCCTGCCAAGCAGAAATTGTAACCCAGCAGGCTGAGTTAATCGCTAGGCTACAGCAACAACAGTCACAGCAAGCAACTGCCTCTGCTTCTCATCCATCTCCTACAAACATTCTGGTACCCGGGGCTATTATTCCCAATGCTAATGTGTAATAACCCAACCCTGGTATATGTTTTCTGGTATGCTTTCAGTTCCTTACTCTGTGCATTTATATGCTTGCCGTGAAATACCATGTGAAATTAAGTTTAATTAAGTGAATCTTATGATTATAGATTCATATCTGTCTAATAAGAGAAATATCTGTTAGAATTATGATGTTTGGATTAGAAATTGGAAGCTTAGAGACTTAATAATCTGAAATTGGCTTTATAATTGAGTCCAGCATAATTTTCAAATCATAATATGATTTTCTGTAAAAATCTAATTTGGAATGATTAAACTGATTAAATTTTCTTTATTCAACATGTAGATATATATATCTATCTTTATAAATTTGATTTGGGAATTCTTAACTCAAAATATCTCCTGAGAATTTGAGAGGAAGAATAGAAGGTCAACAAGGAAGCGGATTGGGAAAATTGAGAGGGCTTGTAAAGAGCCAAGGTATGTATGATCCACCTAGAATAACCCCTCTCTTGAATATGAGTAAGAATGTCTCTACAATATGTAAGTTAGGGTTTGTAATTGGGGTTATGTGTGTGTTAATTGTTGAATTGGGAAGATGTTCTTATCATTTGATTGTTTGGAAGTAATTGAGTTATATGGAAGGAGTACATCTTATTCCTTGATTTCTTATGTCGAATTCACATGATTGTCCTTATATATTATGTATATGTACATCAAATTTAAGGGAATTGAACATTTATATGCAATAAAAGGGAGATTGACCTTGTGGAACTTGTAATTCATGGTTAGTGTGATGTTATACACTTGTGATCTATGTTTTGGTGATGTTGAGCCAAAATATTGCATTAATCTTCCTTATGTTGTGCCTTATGATTTTATTATCAAGTTGAAGAATTGCTTTGTTTCGAAATGTGCAAAACAGGGGTTCCGTCCGCACGTGCGGAAAATAGGGGATTGCCAAGCTTGGCTACTGAAATAAAGGCACGTGCAGTGGAGGATTACCGCACGTGCGGCCCACCTTCCCGCACGTACGAAGGGGGACTACCGCACGTGCGACCCATGCCGAAAAATTCCGTCTGCTCCGTTTTACTTGTTTGACCCTCTGGTGTTACTAAAATCAGCATTTGATGCCTTTAAAATGTTTGTAAATTCATTGGAAGCAAAACGAATCAGAAAATGATTTAAAAGGAAAATGGGCTAATTTGTGAGTTGCATATGTGTGTAGGTCACATTCTGGAAGGGACTATCACTCCACCACAGTACTGTGAGTAATAGTACTGTAATAGTACGTTTTGCTTACTGTTAATAGTTAAAATTGACGTTCTGTCATCTGTAAGTTAACTATATTGATTCATGATGAACAAATGGAACATATGTGCATCATAGAACAATAATAGTTGTGTATCCAGAATCATTCTGTTTTGCTAATGTAAATTTTCTGTCCCTATTAATGTAGTGATACATTTGCCTTCTATTACTAGTTATCATTAATGTTCTGTTATTCGCAAGACAACTATGTCGACTTGTAATAAACCATGAGAGAATCTATGTGCACTATTAAGTAATGGTATTCTTATGAATCTGGGATTATTCTACTCTGTATCATCTGCTGGGCCTGAGGCCACTCTGCATGATATGTTGGGCCTAAGGCCGTTTGTATTCTGTATTGGCCTGGGGTCGTACTGTATCATATCTGGGCTTAAAGCCGTTATGTATCATATGTGGGCTTAAGGCCAATCTATTAATATCTGGGCCTCAGGCCAATCTGTTAATAATTAGGCCCAAGGCCATTCTGAAAATGTTTACAGGATAAGATTAATCATATGACCTCTGCACTTATATGTGTTATAAATATTACAATCCAAGTTTATTCATTGAATTCTTTAAGTACTATTATTCACTGAGCCTTGCTCACTCTGTATTGTGTCCGTCTCTGTAGGTAACCGACTCGAAGGTTAGTCTTAACACAACTTTGGTTGCTTCCTTTTGACAACTTCACCGTGTCCAAGCAGTTGGTGAAGTCTATGTGTTTTGTGGAGTTCCTTTCACAACCCTTAGCTTGGGTCACCAGTCTTTTGTCTAATGTGATTAAGCATGTATAATCTTCCCTACCAATATATTTGCTACACCCCCATGTGCAAGGCCGGATCTGTATATATATATATATATATATTTATACATGTATATGTGCATATCTATTTCTTGTGTGTCAGCTTATCATATGTTGGAACAGTTGATGGTCCATTTGCGATCTTGGCATATAGGTGTTAGCTCAATGGATGTTATTTCATGTTGTTAATTGCTTCCGTTCAGGCCTCATATGTTATATATATCAAATGTTATGTCCATTTCCGAATTGATCATGCCCAAACTTTTAGGGACGAGTTTGGGGTGTGACAAGTGGTATCAGAGCATGAGTTGCTATCTCACACACGAATCCATTGAGCTTTAGGATGTCCAGAAAAGACTTAGGCATCATGCATGACATCGTTAGTGCATATGAAGAAGATTGATAGCAACGGTATTTGTATATGTAATATCTGCTAACCGCAATGGCTACTATCCATGTCTATTGTATATCCTTTGTGTATATTGTGATTGATTGTTATGCAGAATATGGTGAGAATAAGGATGGAAGATCCGGAGGATTCTACCTCTGCACGGTTAGACAGAATAAAAAGGAAAAATTGTATGACATATTTGAAATGAATTACAGAAAAATAAAATAATAACTAATTATGAGAACTATTGCCTCTGTTTATCTTAAATAGGTCGGTGGACAATGCAAGACATGCAGATTGGATTAAATCAACAAAGTTGTACTGCGGAAGCGTAGTGAGGGTTCAAGCCGATTGGTAAGACAATTTATATGCAAATGGTTAGGTAGAATGTGTGTTATCGGTTATTAGTTTTGGATTGATATTTGCCTATGGGAAACGATGACAACATGATTATGCTTCCTAGCATCTGTTTAGATGGATTGATTACACTCTAAATGTTGAATACTCCAAAGATCTAGTGACTACACGACATGATATATCCGATGTTGTGACTTTTATAACATAGCCACGTCTTCCTTGCCATCACAATGTTTAGACCTGTGATTTTGAGAAGTTATTGTGTTTAGATATGTTGATAAGATGTGTTTTGCATGATAATCTGAATTGTGTTGAGTGCGACCGACTGTGATAAGAAGTTATGTATATAGAGACCCCTCCTAGAATCGGGTAAGGAGTTAATTGATTGTGATTTTGTTTCTTACTGATTGTATTTCCTACTGATTGTTTACATGGATAAGGGAATGGCTTACACATTAGCTATGGTGGAAGGTGATTATTGACCTTGAAACAACATATAATTAATATGATTTCGTGAACCGAGAAAATTACTGACGACTTCTGATGGTGAACCGAGGGAATTATTGATGGTATCTAATGAGTAATCGGGACTTGTTTATGGGAATCTGTAATCATAACTGTGTCTGCTCATAGTTAAGGAATCTGTAGTCTGTTTTGTTTATGTGTAAGCTATGTAATCGGGATTCCTTACAAGGGATGGTTGAACGACATGAATGACCCCACCCATCTTACGTGTCTGCTCATATGACACTCGTACAAAATAAAAAAAAATAAAAAAAATAAAAAAAGGTAATTATTGACTAATTTGGAATCAAAAGTAGATGGTTGGTAATCTGATAATTTACCGCAAGAACTAAAATCCCGCCTATGTATATTAATGACTTAAGATTGAGAAATCATTTATGTGATATATTTCTGTGTCAAAATACAAATGTTGGATATTGCAAATTAGTCCTCTATTGCCTATTTGGAGGCCATAATGTGAACTGTTCTACATGACATTGTGAACTTTGGTAGAAACAAATTGATATGGGGATATTCCATATTGATAATGGGTTAATGATATGTACTGGGCATTTACCTCTACTTGCATGTTTATATAGATTTGTACAATACACACTACGTTGTTACGAATTGATCTATTATTGTATTGAACTAGCTTTGCCGAGAATTACTAACTTGATATTAGTTGGTCAAATTATTCTTTTGCTATATCATTTCATATTTTGTTTTGACATTATGGACTCTAGATGGATGTGATTATTATGATTGTTGTATATTTAATGGGATTTATGACCCTATAAACGGAAATAGTAGGACCTACGTATTGGGAGTAACTGGATACTCTGATTATGTTAAATGGCTAAGCCTCATGACTGTCATATGATTTTCGTATGGCTGTTTGCTGACCCACTGTACTTATCAATTATAAAGACGGAATAATGTGGTTGATCTTGTACCCTACAGTTGGAAAAGGAAGAACTATCTAAGTAATGGAACACTGAAATAAATATAAAAAAAAAACGGGGAATTGAATTACTTTTACCGTAGTAAGAGGAAATGCTTAATAAGGGAGGATATGGTACCTTACTGTTATGACTGATTAATTAAATGCAATTGTGAATTTGATTTCTGACTTTATCTTTGGATGACTCCCTTTACTCGAGATGATGGTTGTTATAGATGTATCTATTACTTAGATTCGAACTTCTAATGGTATGACTTTGATATGCTTTCGGGAATAGAGGAACACTAGGAGTAAATTGTGAAGCTAGTGGCTACAGACCTAAGCAAATTATTTGGGACTGCTGGAATGAAGTATATCATATTAATTAGGTAGAACCTTGATTGGTAGGCTCTGATGCCTGATTTAATTATGCACAATCAGATTTGAATCTGACCACGTAATTGATTTCTTTGAAAGCTATATATAACCTTAATTGACAACTTGTCTCTAAGTGACTTGCAGTATGTGATTTACCCAAGGAACTACTTAACTAGGCAAAGTTTGAACGTGCACCTTCTAATGAGAATTGCATACGAACTATTAATACTGGATTGGTCTATATATGAACATAGTTGAGGATATCTTTATTATGATAGAAAGTGACCTATGCTGTGGAAAGATATGAATTGTGTGCTTAAGGAAATGATTTCTACTGTGTTTCTGTATTTGGAAATTGATGTTGTGGAATTTGTTGACAGGAAGAAATTGTGATTATAAACACCGCCTACTGAGGATTTGATGTCTCGAATGTCCTATAATGGACTCCTATAGCCTTATCTTGTTCAGCACAAGTTTCTATGAAATGGTGTTGTTTTTTTTCTTTAATCTGCATGCCTAAAGTGGACCATCGAAATGAATAATTGGATAGAATTATGGGTTGATTTATATATTGCTAACTGTTGAGAAACTATGATAAATATCGGATTGACCTGTGAATTGTTCAAACTAAGGAAGGAATTGAATATCTATAACGAAATTGAACAATGGTGTAAGACTGAGATTTCTAATCTTCTTACATGGTAAAGCAAGTTTGAGGGACCAAACTTATTTAAGGGAGAGAGAGTGTAATAACCTGACCCTCATATATGTTTTCTAGTATGCTTTCAGTCCCTTACTCTGTGCATTTATATGATTGCCGTGAAATACCATGTGAAATTAAGCTTAATTGAGTGAATCTTATGATTATAGATTCATATCTGTGTAATAAGAGAAATATCTGCTACAATTATGATGTTTGGATCAGAAATTGAAAGCCTTAGAGACTTGATAATCTAAAATTGACTTTATAATTGAGTTCAGCATAATTTTTAAATCATAATATGATTTTCTGTAACAATTTGATTCGGAATGATTAAACTGATTAAATTTTGTTTTATTCAACATTTAGATTTATATCTATCTTTATACATTTGATTTGGGAATTCTTAACTTAAAATATCTCCTGAGAGAGAGAGAGAGAGAGTTAGAGAAGAAGAAAGTTTGAGAGGAAGAATAGAAGTTCAACACGGAAGAGGATTGGGAAAATTGAGAGGGTCTGTAAAGATTTGAGCCAAGGTATGTATGATCCACCTAGAATAACCCCTCTCTTGAATATGAGTAAGAATGTCTCTACAACATGTTAAGTTAGGGTTTGTAATTGGGGTTATGTACGTGTTAATTGTTGAATTGGGAAGATGTTCAGATCATTTGATTGTTTGGAAGTAATTGAGTTATATGGAAAGAGTACATCTTATTCCTTGATTTCTTATGTTGAATTCACATGATTGTCCTTATATATTATGTATATGTATATCAAATTTAAGGGAATTGAATTGTTATATGAAATAAAAGGGAGATTGACCTTGTGGAACTTGTAATTCATGGTTAGTGATGTTATACACTTGTGATCTATGTTTTGGTGATATTGAGCCAAAATATTGTCTTAGTCTTCCCTATGTTGTGCCTTATGATATGTTTATCAAGTTAAAGAATTGCTTTGTTTTGAAATGTGCAAAACAGGGGTTCCATCCACACATGCGGGGCTCACAGCCGCACGTGTGGAAAACAGGGGATTGCAAAGCTTGGCTACTGAAATAAAGGCACGTGCGGCCCACCTTCCCGCACATGCAGAGGGGGACTGCCGCACGTGTGGCCCATGCCGAAAAATTCCGTCTGCTCCGTTTTACTTGTTTGACCCTCTGGTGTTACTAAAATCAGTATTTGATGCCTTTAAAATGTTTGTAAATTCATTGGAAGCAAAACGAATCAAAAAATGATTTAAAAGGAAAAGGGGCTAATTTGTGAGTTGCATATGTGTGTAGGTCACATTCCGGAAGGGACTATCGCTGCACCACAGCACTGTGAGTAATAGTACTGTAATAGTACGTTTTGCTTGCTGTTAATAGTTAATATTGTCGTTCTGTCATCTGCAAGTTAACTATATTGATTCATGATGAACAAATGGAACATATGTGCATTACAGAACAATAATATCTTGTGTATGCCGAATCATTCTGTTTTGCTAATGTAAATTGTTCTATCCCTATTAATGTAGTGATACATTTGCCTTCTGTTACTAGTTATCATTAATGTTTTGTTATTCGCAAGACAACTATGTCGACTTGTAATAAACCATGAGAGAAACTATGTGCACTATTGAGTAATGGTATTCTTATGAATCTGGGATTATTCTACTCTGCATAATCTGTTGGGCCTGAGGCCACTCTGCATGATATGTTGGGCGTAGGGTTGTTTTGTATTCTGCATGGGCCTGGGGCCATTCTGTATCATATCTGGGCTTAAAGCCGTTCTATATCATATGTGGGCTTAAGGCCAATCTGTTAATATCTGGGGCTTAGGCCAATCTGTTAATATCTGGGCCTGAGGCCAATCTGTTAATAATTGGGCCCGAGTCCATTCTGAAAATGTTTACAGGATAAGATTAATCATATGACCTCTGCACTTATATACGTTATAAATATTACAATCCAAGTTTATTCATTGAATTCTTTAAGTACTATTATTCACTGAGCCTTGCTTACTCTGTATTGTGTCTGTCTCTATAGGTAACCAACTCGGAGGTTAGTCTTAACACAGCTTTGGTTGCTTCCTTTCGACAACTTCACCGTGTCCAACCAGTTGGTGAAGTCTATGCGTTTTGTGGAGTTCCTTTCACAACCCTTAGCTTGGGTCACCAGTCTTTTGTCTAATGTGATTAAGCATGTATAATCTTCCCTACCAATATATTTGCTACACCCCCATGTGCAAGGCCGGATCTGTATATATATATATATATATACATGTATATGTGCATATCTATTTCTTGTGTGTCTGTTTATCATATGTTGGAACAGTTGATGGTCCATTTGCGATCCTGGCATATAGGTGTTAGTTCAATGGATGTTATTTCATGTTGTTAATCGCTTCCGTTCAGGCCCCATATGTTATACATATCGAATGTTATGTCCGTTTCCGAATTGATCATGCCCAAATTTTTAGGGGCGAGTTTGGGGTGTGACATAATGTCTAGGGAAATGCAGGCATCCCAGTGGATCTAATTCCACCCCAGACTTCCAAAGCACCGATATACCAAACGGAGGCCCCTTTGAGTTTGTGGTCGACCCGACTGCACTGAAAGTAAGCAAGCTGGAAAACTCTTTAAACGAGCTCGGGGCCTCAATTCGATCCCTAATATTTAGGACAGCTACACTGACTTGGTAGCGACTTTGCCAGACAAGTTCAAAATGTTGCATATAAGACGCTTTGATGGCTCAGGTGACCCCATGGTCCATCTCCGGCTATTTTCAAACATTCTGCGGCCGATGGGCCTATCTAGACTTCAGAAGTTATCCCTCTTCGGTCAGGCCCTGTTGGGTATAGCGGCCATTTGGTACACCAGACTCGAAGACTCTGTGAAAAGAAACTGGGAGGAAATGGCGAGACCTTCATACCACACTACTCCTATAATAATCAAATCGAGGTCACTACTCGTGATCTTGAAGCAACTCGCCAGGAACCAAAGAAGGGCTTCTCTAATTTCGTAACCCGGTGGAGGTCCAAGGCCTCCAAGATGACCAACCAACCGGCTAAAAAGGACCAGATCATAATGGTGGTCCGTAACTTGCAACCAAGACTGCTACAGAAGATGATAGTCTAACCTCTGTCTACTTTTGCTGACCTCCACAAAATAAGGGGTGTAGATAGAGGTTGCAATGAAGTAGGGACTGATAGACCACGAGAAAGAGCAGTTCCAATGTGGCTACAAGTGGTAGTGCAGTTACAAGGCCTTCCGATGTAGGTATGGTCACCACCACACCAAAAACTGCCAACCCCTTTGCCGATATATCCAATACAAACTCACAAACCTCAAAGCACCAACCCTGAGGATAGAGGGTTTTCACCCCACTCTGCAGCCCTGAGAGTCCTAATCAGAAAAGGGCATCTGAAGCCGTTAGAACAATGCCCATTGCCCAATCATCTCCCTCCTACACACAACCCGGCCAAATACTTCACCTTCCACCAACAAGCATGGTCAGGATACTAATCAATGCTTCAGATTACGTCATGAGATTCAAGATCTCATTAACAAGAAGGTGATAGCACCTCCTGAAAAAACCAATGTCACTCCAAATCCTCTGCCACCACATAACCAGGTCCCTCTACCTCAGCAAATGAACCTCATCCATACACTAGCCGTCTCTTACGACCCCAGTATATACATCACCCCTGTCCACCTACCTAAGCCGGCGTTGCTCATCCCTGAGAGCACAGACTTGTGCACAATGAACGCATCCACATTCCAACCCGAACCTGTGGTGGTGACTGTGGAAGATGAAGGTAGGCTGGCCTTGGTAGAGAATAGGACTACTAGTCCAGTGCCTAAGGGCTCCGTGGATTTATTTGAGGAGGAATACAACCCATGCTGTTATATTGTGCCAACCAATCAGGCCAAACCAGAGCTGGAGTTGCCAGCAAGGGTAGAGGTCAGTGTAGTCCAGGAGGATGGACCAGGCCAGGGATTAGGATGACTTAGCCCACCTCGAGGAGGACGTCAACAATCTGCAGTTCTTCGATGAACAAGATAAGGGGAACGTACAGATTAACTGGTTCAATCTGAATGGGTCGACAGACAATTCAGGGTGGCTCAGTGATGAACTTGATATAGAGGAGAAACTTAAACCGAAACTGGAAAAGCAAGAAGCAGGAACCACTACAAAGGCTAGAGTAGCCGATAGAAAGGGTAAGCTGCCGGAAGACGTCGGTCTGAAACAAAGGGCTTAGGAATTGAGCATTGTTAGTACTACTGATACAGAACATGAAGCCGCACTGAAGTGATTTGGACAGGAAAGGGATGAGAATGATCAGAAGGCTGGAAAAGCCCAAGGCCTTGTGGGGAATGATTGTGATGTTGACATGGGAGTAATCACGATGGAACCAAACAATTGCCTGTCGGTTGCGGAAGGAATTTGGTGAGAAGATGATGATCTAAATCTTGCCCGCACTAATGAAGATTGGGGTCAAGACCTGCTAGACGACACTTGGTACTCTGAGGAGGTGGATCATATAACTAGAAGCGTGCGGTACTTCAAGCCCCCACACCTGGATCAACCTGAAACATCCGGAAAGGGTAAGGAAGCTGAAAAACAGAGGCAGAAACTGTTAGAGAAGGAGGCTGTGTTGAGATAGTTGAAGAAGATTCAAGTAGACATATCTATCTGGGGGTTGCTCATGGCCTCACGACTACATAGGCAAGCCGTCCTATCAGCAACGGATGAGGCCAAGCTGTCTATTGACATAACCCTAGAACAATTAGTGGGACTAGTCTTCTCGGGAGGTGTTTCGCCGACTTTGACCTTCTCGGATAAGAAATTGCCGCCCAAGGGCTATGCGCATAACAAACTGCTATACATCTCAGTTGAATGTAGAGAGAAATGGGTGCTTGTTGTATTGATTGACACCAGGTCTGCGATCAATGTTTATCCGTCACGCACAGCCTATGCTATTGGCTTGAAGCCAGCAGACTTTGTACCTACGGCCCAGGTGATCCGGGCTTATGATAGTACAAGTAGAGAAGTGATGGAAACAGTGCAAATTAGAGTACAAGTTGGCCCGACACAACAGGATATTGAGTTTCACATCCTGGATATTCTTGCCACTTTTAACTTACTCCATGGACGGCCGTGGCTGCATCAAGTGAAAGTTGTTTCTTCCACTCTTCATCAGATGTTGAAGTAGCCCAATGGAAAGAAGGTGGCCATCGTATTTGGAAATTCATCTATACATCCTTCGCCCAAGGTCACTACACCCGTACTGCAGATTGTACACGGCGATGGGGATGTTTTCCTGTCTGGGTTTACCTTGGCTAAGGCCCGAGTGGTGCAGGATATCTTGGTTATTGATGAGGGGTTGTACGTCAGTGCTCAATCAGCCTACCTCATGAACAAGCTACAGCATATACTCGGGATGGGATTAGGAAGGAACAGCTGGAAGGGCATTACTGCACTGGCCGAAGTGCCGCATAACCCTTACACCTTTGGCCTCGATTACACGGCTACCAAAAAGGACTGGGTAAGAAAAGGGAAAGAAATGGCAGGTAAAGCCAAAGCAAAGCAAAGTGGGAAGCACTATGAACTTGTGCATAGACCAATTCAGGGAACACTGAACGGCCACTTTGTCTGAGAGGGGGAAAACTTGCCATTTTACGACTTTCCTAAGCTATGGTTAAACTCTTAGAAGCGGCGTTTGCCCGGCTTTGAGATTTTCTTCTACCTACAGCTGCAAGAGGGTGAAGCCACAGAGGAACAGACTGAATTAACTGCTAAGGTTGAATAGAGTACAGATGGTGAGTCCAACGGCAGTGAACTCAAGATAGGAGCACCTCTGGCATGTCTCCTTTCGGATCCTCAGATCAAACCGGAGAGCTTAGGGGATGACCTAATTGTTTCCATGATCGGAGACGAATCAGGTGTGGACCCTTTTGGTGGTATTCTGGATGCATCTAACGCACCCTTTCTCATTTGGCCGCTAGAGGAGGGCTTTTTGTCTAGCAATTCTGAATCAGGTAGCGAGCCAGAATCTGATTCCATAGAGTCTATGGAGTCAGAATCAGATTCTAGTTCTTCTGAGTCAGAGTTCGGTTTTCCTGGGGTTGATAACCCGGATGCCATAGTTTTGTCTAGGTCATTTTTTTTTCCTTTTCTTTTGAGTTGGTTGTAATCGAGGAATTGGATGACCTGGAACCATTGAATGAGAATGATACCACTACTGCTTCTGAGCACTTCTACGTGCCACTTGTATAATGCATTGATCATGACTTTCAAAATTTTGGTAAAAACGACGAGGAATGAATTCCTCTGGTTTTGAAACATTTGGGTGATCGAGAGGAGGAGAGGTTTGTAAAACCCCTTGTTAACGAAATCATTGCAATTAATGTGGGTATTGAGAAGGATCCACGTCTGGTCCAGATCAGGTCCACATTGTCTTCGGAGGAACGCGAGCTCTTAATCACGTTATTAAAAGATTTCAAAGATGTTTTCGTGTGGTCCTACAAAGACATGCCTAGAATCGATCCTAAGATTGTACAGCATCAAATCCCTCTCGATCCCGAGGCCCGACCTGTCAAATAGAAGCTACGGTGAATACGCCCGGATTGGGCTTTGAAAATCAAGGAGGAGGTCACCAAGTAGATAGATGCAGGGTTTTTGCTAGTATCTGAGTATCTGACTTGGTTGGCCAACATTGTTTCGGTGCCAAAGAAGAACGGTAAAATTCGGGTGTGTATGGCTTTCAGAGACCTGAACAAAGCTGGTCTGAAGGACGACTTTCCTCTACCACACATCGATGAATTGGTGGACTTCACCGCATGCCATGCATTGCTCTCATTTGTGAATAGGTTGTCCGGGTATAACCAAATCTTGATGGCAGCTGAGAAGAGGGACAAAACTGCATTCACCATGCCGTGGGGAACCAACTGCTACAGGGTGATGCCATTTGATCTAAAACATGCTGGGGCTACTTATCAACGGTTTGCAACCATGATCTTGCATAATATGATCCACAAAAATGTTGGGGTGTATGTGGACGACATGATTGTCAAGTCCAAGGAAAGAGAGGGCCACTACACCACCTTGAAGAAATTCTTCCAATGGATCAGAGAGTATCGGTTGAGGCTAAATCCACAAAAATGAACTTTCAGTGTCACAGTAAGGAAAATGCTGCGTTTCTTGATTACACAGAGGGGCATCGAGGTCGATCCTTCCAAAATCAAGGCCATTTTAGAAATGCCACCACCAAGGAGTGAAAAGGAGGTGCGAGGCCTTCTGGGTAAAGTGCAATTCATGAGACGGCTTATTGGAAAATTAACCTTGACTTGTGAACCACTATTTGGTCTTCTGAAGAAAGGAAAGAAATTCCAATGGGATGGCCGATGCCAGTTTGCTTTTTGAGCAGATCAAGTAGTGCCTCCAGAACCCACCCGTGTTGTCACCACCAGAGCCGGCGAAGCCGTTGATTCTGTACCTGTCAGTCACCGACAAGACTATGGGCTGCATGCTTGCGTAGGAATCTGAGGATAGAGTGGCAAAAGCCATCTATTACCTGAGCAAGAAGATGCTGGAGTATGAGACCTGTTACACCCCGTTGGAAAAGGCATGCTTAGCCTTGGTATGGGCTACCATGAAGTTGAGGCACTACCTATTAGCTCATTCCATAATTCTGGTTTCGAGATTAGATCCCATCAAATATCTCTTCAAGAAACCAGTGCTTATGGGTAGACTAGCTCATTGGCTGCTTCTTCTCTTCGAATTTGATTTGAAGTATGTCACACACAAGTCAGTTAAGGGGAGAGCTGTAGTGGAATTTTTGCGGATCACCCAATGGAAGGAGACAAAGAGGTAGAATACCTATTCCCAGATGAGGCTATTCTGCAGGTTGAGGAAGAGATTTGGACAATGTACTTTGACGGAGCATCTAATCAATACGGTTATGGGATAAGGGTGTTGCTAATAGTACCCGATAATTTCCATATACCTTTAGCCTTCAAACTTCGGTTCATGGTATCTAACAACGAAGCAAAATATGAAATGTGTATCGCTAGATTGGAAACCGCCCTGGAACTAGTGGCAAAAAGGTTTGACGTCATCGGGGACTCGAACATGGTTGTGTCTCAAGCAAAAGGAGGCTAAAAGGTTAATTTTTACCTTCACGCATCTGTTAAGAGAGAACAACATGTTCCCTGACATTTTGTCAACTCTATCTTCCATGATAGACATCCCTTTGGGAGTCCGGATGCGTCCGATCATTATTGAACAAAGGCATGCACCGACCTATGAGTTGATCGCAGCAATAGATGAAGTACAAGATTAGAATCCCTGGTATTATGACATTTGTTCTTGCATTATGCATAGAACATGCTTATTGCTTTCGCTTTTGAATCATGCATGGAATATATGCATTTGCCTTTGGATCATGCATAGAATATGCTCCCGTTACCAATCACGCGTAGAATATGCTCTCAAATTGTTTGGTTTGCATAGAACATGCCATTATATCTCAGTTGTTTTCTTGCATAGAATATGTGTTTCCTATTCGTTACACATGCATAGAATATGCGCTTCTCCATTATTGCATAGAATATGCACTTCTCTATTGTTTCATAGAATATGCTTTCATTTTTGTTTCTTGCATAGAAAATGCACTGTCATTGCATACACGTTTTTGTACATAGGCACGATATTATATGCATGGTTCATTCAGCGGAGCCAGCACAAACAAACAAAATTGTATGTACAGTCCATTAAGAGGGGCTCCAGGTAAAATCGTTCATGCCCTTCGAATCATATCCTTTTACTCTCCTTTCTCTCGCATGCAACGTGTTAGGATAATTCTTTCAATTAAAAACATTTGAGTGCATCCTGAAGTTCATACCATCCTTTGGTTACTGTCCTTCGGTTAAAAACATTTGAGTGCATCCTGATGTTCATACCATTCTCCGGTTACCGTCCTTCGGTTAAAAACATTTGAGTGCGTCCTGATGTTCATACCATCCTGTGGTTAAAAACATTTGAGCACGTCCTGATGTTCATACCATCCTCCGATTACCGTCCCTCGGTTAAAAACATTTGAGTGCGTCTAATGTTCATGCCATCCTTCGGTTACCATCCTTCGGTTAAAAACATTTGAGTGCATCCTAATGTTCATACCATCCTCCGGTTACCGTCCTTCGGTTAAAAATATTTGAGTGCATCCTGATGTTCATACCATCCTTTAGTTACCTCCTTTCGGTTAAAAACATTTGAGTGCGTCTTGTTGTTCATATCATCCTTTGGTTACCATCCTTTGGTTAAAAACATTTGAGCGCGTTCTGATGTTCATACCATCCTCCAGTTACCGTCCTTCGGTTAAAAACATTTGAGTGCGTCTGATGTTCATACCATCCTCTGGTTACTATCTTTCGGTTAAAAACATTTGTGTGCTTCCTGACGTTCATACCATCCTCCGGTTACCATCCTTCAGTTAAAAACATTTGAGTGCACCCTAACGTTCAAACAATCCTTCGCTTACCGCCCTTCAGTGAAAAACATTTGAGTGCATACTAATGTTCATACCATCCTTCGATTACCGCCCCTCAATTAGTGCGTCTTGATGTTCATACCATCCTCTGGTTACCATTCTTCGGTTAAAAACATTTGAGTGTGTCCTTATGTTCATACCATCCATCGGTTACCGCCCTTCGGTTAAAAACATTTGAGTGCGTCAAGATGTTCATACCACCCTTCGATTACCGTCCTTCAATTAAAAACATTTGAGTGCGTCCTGATGTTCATGCCATTCTTCGGTTACCCCATTTGATTAAAAACATTTGAGTGCGTCCTGATGTTCATACCATCCTCCGGTTATCGTCCTTCTGTTAAAAACATTTGAGTGCGTCTTGATGTTCATACCATCCTCCGGTTACCTCCTTTCGGTTAAAAACATTTCAATGCGTCCTGATATACCATCCTTCGTTTACTGTCCGTCCTGATGTTCATACCATCCTTCAGTGAACCATCACTCGGTTAAAAACATTTGAGTGTGTCCTGATGTTCATACCATCCTTCGATTACCGCCCTTCTGTTAAAAACATTTGAGTGTCCTGATGTTCATACCGTCCTCTGGTTACCACTTTTCGGTTAAAAATATTTGAGTGTGTCCTGATGTTCATACCATCCTTCGATTACCGCCCTTCTGTTAAAAACATTTGAGTGTCCTGATGTTCATACCGTCCTCTGGTTACCACTTTTCGGTTAAAAATATTTGAGTGCGTCCTGATGTTCATACCCTCCTTTGGTTACCATCCTTTGGTTAAAAACATTTGAGTGTGTCCTGATCTTCATACCATCTTCAAGTTACCCTCCTTTGGTTAAAAACATTTTTGTGCGTCCTGATGTTGATACCATCTTCTGGTTACCCTTCTTCGGTTAAAAACATTTGAGTGTGTCCTGATGTTCATACCATCCTTTGGTTACCGCCCTTCGGTTAAAAAAATTTTAGTGCGTCCTGATGTTCATACCATCCTTCAGTTACCACCCTTTGGTTAAAAACATTTGAGTGTGTCCTAATGTTCATACCATCCTTCGGTTATCGTCCTTCAGTTAAAAACATTCGGGTGCGGCCCAGTGTTCACACCATCCTTGTTTTCTTCTGTGTGCAATGCGTTAGGATCTTGTTTGACATCTCGAGTCCGCCGATGTTTTTGTTGCTCTTTGTCTTTCTTGCGCGTCGCGTAGTTAAGCTTGCATAATTTTCTTACATCCTTTCTGCATGAAATGTGGTTTGGCTTGTAATTCCCACGCGTGGCGTGTTTGCTTACTTCTTCTTATGATTGAGATTGTTGTGCCCTATTTCGGTCTGTTTAATTATGGCATTTTCATTACATTGCGTTTGAATTTAAATGTTTCATTGCACAATCTCATTGCATGATCATAAGTTAGGTTCTTTCATTATACATATCATTTGTATCTTGCCCCAGAACTATGCCGGTTTGATTTTTTGCAAAGGGATACGTAGGTAGCCTGTGGGTGCAACAATTTGTCTTCTGTCTTGATTGTTTGTCCAAGTCTTACGGCCTTGTCATAATGGGTCGTCTCTGGGCTTTGACATTCACTCACGTCATTTCATGACTCTAAGTTCAATCAAAGAGGGGCAACTGTAGACAATCCGTTTTTGACAGCCTTTTAAGACTTGGATGTTCTTGCAGGTACATCCGCTGATGAGTCTGATTGCTCACCAGGCGCTCAAAGTCCTCAACAGAATGCCACAGGTTTGAGTTTTCCAATCCCCGCATCCTTTTTGCCTCCTTTCTGGACCATGTCTTAGCGTCTTTCCCCTGCAGTCTTTGGTGGCTTGCCGGCCATCAATGAGGGCTGTCGGCCAGGGCTTTTGGCCTACCGGCCATTGATGTGCCTTGCTAGCCATCAATGATGCCTTGCCGACCATCATTGATGGTCGGCCGGCCACCAGCGTTTCCTGCAAATATTTTGTGATATTTTGTGCCAGCTATTTGCACAGATTGTGTGTGGCTGGATGTTTGTGAGGAAATTTTGTGTTTTCTATATATAGGACCCCTCCCTCTCATGTGTAAGGGTTAGAAAAATTTGACAAAAAAAATTTTCTCTCTCTCTCTCTAGATTTCACTCTCTCTTACACTTTTGTGCCTAATTGCTTGTTTTCTCTACACTTTTGCATACACATCCTGAATCAAATCGTCTTACCTTTGAGCTGAGATTACTTGAGGTGTTCTTGGAGCTCTTGAAGGTGGGTTTAGCTTGGTTTTGTGCCTGGAATTGCCTTTTGCTTTAAGAGGTAGTTTACTTGCTTTGTATACTTGTTTTGCATATTCGTTTTTCTATCCTTTTCAACTATTTCTGGGCTGGCTTTAAACTGTAAAAAGTTCTGTTTTTGTGACTTAAAAGTGGTGGTTTGATCCTCTTTTTGTTAGGGGTTGGTTCACCCTTCTTACTCCTTTGTTTGTAAAGTTTTTGTGCCTTTATCCATCACATTCAAACCAACTTTTTGGCCCTTTTAACCACTAAATTTTAAAGTATTTTCAGTGGCAAAAAACATGTTTTGAATTCCAGAATTGGAAGGGTTAACCTTTCCTCCTTGTGCTTTGCTTGCATGCCTAGATAGCTCTATGTTTTAGCCTATTAATCTAGCTTGTTTTAGATAAAGTCCAACATGTTTTTGCCTTTGTTTTAAACTGTTTTAGCTTTGTTTTGGGCTATTTAGGTCAGTTGAGATTTGTTTTGTGTAGTTATAATGTAAATCATTGCACTAGCTTGTTGTTTTAAGGCTTTAAACATCATTGGTGTGACTTGGTTGCATGTTTTTAGTGCTTTAATCACTCAATTGCAGCACCTAAATCTCTGCAACCTCCCTATTTGCTTCACTTTTTCATTTGCTTTTGAGGGTTGTTTCAACCTTGGGATCCTTTAAGCTTGAGATTGAGGTCATGCTTAATGGTTTAATCCTCTT
Source organism: Camellia sinensis (assembly GCF_004153795.1). Lineage (NCBI taxonomy): Eukaryota > Viridiplantae > Streptophyta > Magnoliopsida > Ericales > Theaceae > Camellia > Camellia sinensis. Next base: position 278,039 of record NW_021029591.1, on the reverse strand, counting down.
TGAGGGTTCATTATCAAAGGCATGATCTCTCTCTTTCCATACACTATCCCTTGGTTGACACTTCCTTCACCTTAGAGGACACCCACCAATGGACAAATTAATTAAAGAATGATTTGGTAATTAAAATGTGTAAACGAAATTGACAAGTAAAAGAGGCAAGATAAGCATCTCTTTGTGTTGCATTGCATGTGTTCAAATCAAACGTTAGTTTGAACACAAGGAAAGTGGAACATTTCATACTCAAAAGTGATGAAATGTGCCATTTTCCTAGGTCTCCATTGCCCTTGATCATGCATGATAGGGTGGTGGTCTTGTTTGTCATATTTGTGCATTTATTGAAATTGTACAACTTGGATCTTTGGCCATCATGCAATGAACTAGCTTGATTGGTGGTTTTGGATCCAAATGTGTCACTCCTTTGAGATATTAAGATGATAAGGAGGGATACAGTACAAAGAAATCCTTGGAAAAATCCCATTTTTGCTATGTTTGTACTCTGTTGTAGTATGATGACCCAGTGCATCAGTGGCTGGTAGGCCACCATCCATGGCCAGCAGTGCATCATTTATGGCCGGCAGCACACCATTTTGGCCGGCAGCATTCATCCATGGCCAGGAAGCCACTGATGTAAACCTCAACAAAGATTTGGTAAGGTGGAGCAGATACGTTCTGGAAATGTCCAATTCTGCAAACAGAGACTTTCGAGAGAAAAACAGAGGTCTTTTCGAGCGAGAATCGAGCATGTGCATCTTTCACTTCTCGAGGCAGAGCAGTGGCAGCATAGTTTAATGTCTTAAATGCTTAGTTCGTGTGCATTTGTGTTGTAAATTAACTAATTAGTTTGCTAGTTAGTTAAAGTGTTACAATAATTAGTAATTAGTTTAGCTAGTTATTCATTTGATTTGTAATAATTACTCTAATTAGCTTAATTAGATTAGTTTAATTAGCTTAGCTTAGCTCTTATTCATTCTAACCCTCCTTTGCGAGGGCATAATATTGTAATAAGTGTGCGTGCATGTATATGTCTTCCAACCCCACGTCTTTCTCCCTTTTATTTAATTGCTTTGGTTAGGTTAGGGTCATATTTCAATTAGCATATTGCATGCTTGCATCCATTCATTTTGTCTTGCATGCACCGAGGCTCGACGCATCATTCAAACTGCATTGTTATTTCAATATCTTGTTTGAATACGTGTTTAAACGCATGCTATTAAATCGATTCATATTCCATATTAGTAGCCGAGCCTATTTAATTGCATATTGCATGTGTTGCATTAGACACTCTGTATAGTTAGGAATTGTCATGACCCGAACCCGCCCCCGTGGGTTGAGGACATAACCGACCAGTGATCATGAGATTATCTACGGCCTCAAACCAAAACAAATGTATTTTTAACAGAGATATTGGGGGCCAAACGAAAGCAGTTCAAAACTTTGTCCATAGAGCTGTGCTTACATGGCACATCCATACAACCAAACACATACATTAATAACTTATAATAGAAATGCAGTAGCATAAGTTCTGTACAAACAGGATCATCCAAAACTAAGTCAACCCATGACAACTATATATAGACATATGTAAAGTCCTCGCCAACATGACAAAAATAAAATAGTATAGCAGAAAGGCGAAGACAGGTCTCATGCATGAGACAGTAGGGCTGACTCTCCAAAACTCAGTTGTTCTACACAAACTTCACTGGGGCTGGGTCTGGGCCTCTCTTGACTCACCTACAAACACATGAATGAGCGTGAGCGATAGCCTAGTGAATAATGTCAACTAAGAAGATACAAACAATATATAGAACAACATACTCCGAACGGCCTTGGGCCCAATTCACATGTTTGTTTCACATTTATATACGCAATTTAAGTCAAGTGATTGTGGTTTCAACCGTACTGGCCTTTGGTCTATTTATCTTTCATTCCTGTCAAACGGCCTCTGGCCCACTCATTTGTATCGAAACGGCCTCTGGCCCATCCAATCATGTCAAAACGGCCTTCGGCCCATCCATTCATGTCAAAACGGCCTTTGGCCCATTCATTCATGTCAAAACGGCCTTCGGCCCAATCATTTATGTCAAAACGACCTTTGGCCCAATCATTTATGTCAATCGGTTGTCCATAATTCAAACTAGTAAACTGGTAGAGAAATAAGCAATTGGACAATTGACAAACTTCAAAATATCGATGTTACTCACAATGATCGGTTGGTTGGTTGGCCCTGGAGCTCGACCCTACACAGTCCATGAACACAAAAGGGTCACCAACAATTCAATCCGTTCTTCAATTCACATTTTCCTCTTTAAGTTTTATTCTTATCTCTTTAATTCAATTACAATGCTCAATGCATGCCTAAGAGTACTTAGAAGTGAAAGAGAATAGAAAACGGAACTCAGAATGTATAAACAAAATATCAGAAAACAGGGTCCCCGCTCAAGCGTGGACTTCCCCGCTTGAGCGAACCCTTGAGGCCTGCAAAAGTACTGGGAGCATCAAAATTACGCTCGAGCGGAAGGCCTCTCTTCGTGGCTCCCCACTCGAGCGTGAAATTACCCCGCTCGAGCAGACGCCATGTCTGCAAAAAGTGCTGGATGCATCATTTTTACGCTCGAGCATGAACTCGGATGCTCTAGCTGAAGGTCTGTCTACATAGCTCCGCGCTCGAGCGGACATCCAAGTCTGCAAAAATACTGGGAGCACAAAATTCACGCTCGAGCGGACTTCAAATTTCTGGAAAATCCAGAACATGTTCTTGAGCTTCAACTTCAAATTCAAAGGCTCAATGCATGATTTTGACTCAAACTTCATGTATAAGTGTACTAACATGGTACAAACACTAGATTACAATATTTTGAAGCTCAATTTCGTAAATCAAACCCATGCATGGCTCATTCTCCACTAAATTCATTATTAACATAGCAACTTCATGCATTCAAAGCTTCTACTCCCATAGATTGTACATGCATGTGACATATAACCCTCATTCTCATCCCATATGATGAAAAGATGGTCAAACCAATATTCAACATGAGTCATGTAATTCAAGCCCAAATATGCAAATTCAAGACAACTACACACATGCATGCATACATTGACCTTCAATTCAACAAAACTAACCCAATTTCATGTCAAACTTACTGTTGATTGCCCAATTAGCTTGAACACACAAAATTACAAACTAGAATCCATGAGATACTCACCTAGGAGCTTAATTCTCCCAATCTATGGCAAAATCTTGGGTTTAATCTTCCAATTCTCCACAAACTTGAGCCAAACACAACTTTTCCCCTCTTACCCTCTCCAGTCGACCCTCTCTCTACTCTTAGAGTAAAAAATCAGCCAAGATGCAACAAAATAGGAGAATTGAGGGGTGGTGCCCCTTTTACAACAATTCCCACTAACCTAATTTAATAATAATAAATAATTTGGCACTAATTCAATAATTTAATCAACTTAATTTGGTCCAAATCAGTTTTCAATTAAATTTCACCGTATGCTCTAAAAATCACGCTAATCACAATGGCGTAATCAATTCCGGGTTCTGTGACTGATAAGGCCTTCAATTTAATTTTCAAAGCAGACAGTCGAACAGATATTCCTACGGGGAACAGATAGAAATTCAAACCACATATTTTCACATAATGGCACACAAAATCATATTAAACACATAATCATAGTTAGGTTAAGGACCAATTAACATATTACGGGACAGGGGTATCACAGTCTTCCCCCCTTTAGGAAGTTTGGTCCTCCAAACTCAATTTACCTTCGTCGGGAAACAAATGTGGATAGCGTAGTCACATTTCCTCCTCTTTTTCCCACGTGGCATCCGTCTTATGGTGTTCTTTCCATTCAACTTTCACCATTGGGATGGACTTGTTTCTCAGTTGCTTCACTTGTCGGTCAACAACTCGTTCCGGCCATTCAGTGTATTCCATATTTTCATCCAAAGCTACCCGGTGATAATCAATCGCATGAAGCGGGTCTCGGAGGCAACCCCTCAACATCGACACATGAAACACATTATGGATTTGTTCGAATCCCGGTGGCAAAGCAACTCTATAGGCAACTGGGCCAAGCCTTTCCAAAATCTGAAACGCTCCGATCTAACGGGGCAACAACTTGCCCTTCTTTCCAAACCTGATTTGGCCTTTCATTGGGGACACACGAATGAACACATGGTCACCAACCTCATACGCAAGAGGTCTTCTCCGAACAACTGCATAGTTCTTTTGTCGGTCCTCAGCTGTTTTGAGCCTTTGCCGAATGATCTTGATTTTCTCAGAAGTGTCTTGCACAATTTCAGGCCCAAGTAAAGCTCTATCCCCAACTTCTTTCCAACAAATAGGTGATCTACACCTTCTACCATACAAAGCCTCGTATGGTGCCATACCGATGCTGGAGTGGAAGCTGTTATTATAAACAAATTCTGCAAGTGGCAAATAGTCTTCCCAACTCCCCTGAAAGTCTAAAGCACACATCCGAAGCATATCTTCCAAAGTCTGTGTTGTTCGTTCTGATTGCCCATCTGTCTGTGGGTGGAATGCAGTACTGAACCTTAGTTCTGTCCCCATAGCTTCCTGTAAACTCTTCCATAATCTAGATACAAATTTCGGATCTCTATCCGACACAATGGATACCAGAACTCCGTGTAAACGGACAATCTCATCAATATATATGGTAGCCAGTCTATAAGCATTAAACGTAGTTCTAACTGGCAGAATATGTGCAGATTTAGTCAGTCTATCAACTATAACCCAAATAGAATCCATACCTCAAGAAGTCCAAGGCAGGCCAACAACGAAATCCATAGTCACATGCTCCCACTTCCATTCAGGAATAGGGAGAGGTTGAAGTAGACCGCCTGGTTTCTGTTGTTCAGCTTTGACTTGCTGACATTGAAGACACTTGGACACATATTCTGCAATCTCTTTCTTCATTTTAGGCCACCAATAGGTTTGTTTCAAATCCCGACACATTTTATTATTACCCGGATGCATGGCAAATACGGATCTGTGGGCTTCATCTAAAACCCTCTTCTTTAGTTCCGGAATATCTGGGACACACATTCTGTTCCAGAATCTCAAACTTCATTCTCAATGCCAAATTCTGCCTTCGGACTTGTCCCATATTCATCAATCACTTTCTTGAGGAATTCATCCTCTTTCTGTTTCTGTTTGATTTCATCAATGATTACCGGCTCGGCTGTAATAGCGGCTATCAATCCGCCCTGTTCACACATCACTACTTAAATTTCAGATGTCTCAAAATCTTGCAAGATCTCTTTCTGTTCAGTAAGCAACCAAGCCATACTCCCCGTTGATTTTCTGCTCAAGGCATCGGCAACTGTGTTAGCTTTCCCGGGGTGATACTGAATCTCTAAATCATATTCCATTATCAGTTCCAGCCATCTCCTCTGTCGCATATTCAACTCCTTCTGCGTGAAGAAGTATTTCAGACTTTTGTGATCCGCGCAGACTTCACACTTTGCTTCATACATGTAATGCTGCCAAATTTTCAAAGCAAAAACAACTGCGACTAGTTCTAGGTCATGCGTTGGATGATTCTTCTCATGTGGCCTCAACTGTCGGGAGGCGTAAGCAATAACCTTTCCGTTCTGCATTAACACATAACCCAAACCTTTATAAGACGCATCACTGAAAATTATAAAATTCTCCGTACTTGAAGGTAGTGTCAAAATTGGTGCGGTCAGTTCATGAAAGGCAGCTTCTCTTTCGTTGTTCCATTCAAACAGTTGCCTTTTTCATGTCAATTGGGTAAGAGGCACAGCTAATTTTGAAAAGTCTTTCACGAACCTTCTGTAATAACCAGCTAAGCCCATGAAACTGCAAACTTCTGTCACATTTGTCAGTGTAGGCCAATTCACAATTGTCTCTATTTTCTGTGGGTCCACTAAAATTCCCTCCTTGTTGATCACGTGCCCTAAGAAAACAACTTCGTCCAACCAAAACTCACATTTCTTTAGTTTAGCAAATAATTTCCTTTCCCGAAGTATTTGTAAGACAGTTCTCAAACGATGTTCATGTTCAAGTCTATCTTTAGAATATATCAAAATGTCATCAATAAAAACCACAACAAAATCATCAAGGTAGGTTCTGAAAATTCGGTTCATTAGGTCCATCAATGATGCCGAAGCATTAGTCACTCCAAATGGCATACCAAGAAACTCAAAATGTCCATACCTTGTTCTGAATGCGGTTTTCTCAACATCCTCTGCCTTAACTTTCAGCTGATGATACCCGGATTTCAAATCAATCTTAGAAAACACCTGTGACCCCTGCAACTAGTCAAATAAGTCATCAATACGGGGTAGGGGGTATTTGTTCTTTATTGTTACCTTGTTCAATTCCCAATAATCGATACACAGGCGTAGGGTTCCATCCTTCTTTTTCACAAACAGCACTAGTGCACCCCAAGGCGATGTGCTGGGTCGAATAAACCCCTTGTCAAGCAGGTCTTGCAACTGTTCTTTCAATTCTTTCATTTCAGCAGTAGCCATTCTGTAGGAAGTTTTAGAAATGGGCTGGGTGCCTGTCATAGTCTCAATAGTGAAATCTATCTCCCTGTCCACCAATTCCCCTGGTATTTCATTTGGAAACACATTTGGAAATTCTCTAACAGTAGGGATATCATTCAATTCAGCATTTACAGATTGTTCAGACAACACATAGCACAAATAACCCTGACACCCTTTCCTAATCAATTTACATGCTTTCATTGCAGATGTCAAATAAGGTGGAGGCACTACCCCATTACCCACAAACACAATCTCTTTATGTTCTGGTGGTTGAAATACAACTCGTTTTGTCACACAATCAATGGTGGCACAATACTTGGTCAACCAATCCATGCCCAAAATTACATCAAAATGCCTAAAGTTCAAGGACATCAAAACTACATATAGGATAGCATCCTCAACACGCATATCACAAAACCGGTATATAGATTCACACAACACAGATTCCCCAAATGGAGCCGACACACATAGTAGATATGGCAGTAATTCTAAAGGTCTATTCAGTCTAGATGCAAATGCATATGTCACAAAAGAGTGTGTGGATCCGGAATCAATTAATAGAAAAGCATCCTGATTACATATGGAAATAGTACCTGAGAGAACTGCGTTGGCATTCCGCGTATCGCCCAGAACAAGCGCAAAAACTCTCCCCTGTCTCACGGTATCCCCGGTGGTAGCGGATCTCAAAGTATTTCCCGGGTTTGGGATCGATGCAGTGGAACTAGCAGTTATCTTTCCACTATTCTGATTACAATCTCAGGCTATATGCCCTTGTTTTCCACATTTGAAACAAGCTCCTAACACACAATAACAAACTCCACGGTGCTTTCTGCTACAAATGTTGCACATGGGAGCTGTGTCTCGGGAAGAATTTGAAGTATTTGAGGAGCCCGTATTTTGCTTCTTTGAAAACTTCTTCTTTGAAAAGAAGCCCTGTCTTTTGTTGCCTTTCCACTCTGTTGTTGGCTTAGCTTGTGTAGCTATTTAGCCTCTGATATGACGGCCCTGTCTAGCATCCCAATATAGGTCTCTAGCTTCATGACATTCACTCTTTCTAGGATGACACTTCGGAGCGCACCTTCAAAGTGTCTCACCTTCTTATAGTCAGTATCAATTATATGTGGTGCAAACCTGGCCAATTCGGTGAATTTGGCCTCATACTCAGCTACAGTCATACTGTCTTGCTTTAGTTCCATGAACTCAACTACTTTCCTATCCCGAACACACTGCGGGAAGTACTTGTCATAGAAAATTTCCAGAAATTTCACCCAATCAACATCTCTATGATTTTCTTTCATTAACATCCGCCATCTTCTTGGCTCGTCTTCTAGCATAAAAGTGGCTAGAAGCACTTTCTGTGTCTCCGAGCAGGGGAACACTTCAAACATTTTCTCAATGCCGAGAACCCATGCTTCGGCTTTCAACGGATCTAATCCACCATGAAACTGTGGTGGTTTCATTTTCTTGAATTCTTTGGTGAGAGCTATGATTCGGTCATCATTTTGATTGTCTGGCACGGGTGGTGCCGGAGGTGGAGGTGGCGGATGTGGTTGCTGCCACTGTTGTTGCCACTCCTATTGCTGTCTCAAAGTTTCTGTCATTTCCTATATCAGACTTTCCATTCTGTCCATTCTGGCAGTAAAGGATTCCTCTATCTCATCACCTCTTGTGCTCACCATCTGATTAAACTTACATTATACTTCGTACAATAGATTTACAAGTATGCATATATTAAAGAGCATACATATTCGAATAATTTTCATAGCAAGCAAATCACAACTTATAAGACATAATTGTTCACATTTAACAGTTAAGCGTATTCTTGATGCTTTCAGATTCATACTTATCACATGAATGCATCCTAGATCTTTTCTAAATGCTTATTGCTCTTTTGGACAAGTGTGTGAGTTATTAACTCGTACTCTGATACCACTCTGTCATGACCCGAACTCGCCCCCGTGGGTTAAGGACATAACCGGCCAGCAATCATGAGATTACCTACGGCCTCAAACCAAAACAAATGTATTTTAAACAGCGATATTGGGGGCCAAACGGAAGCCGTTCAATACTTTGTCCATAGAGCTGTGCTTACATGACACATGCATACAACCAAACACATATACATTAATAACTCACAACAGAAATGCAGTAGCATAAGTTCTGTACAAACAGGAACATCCAAAACTAAGTCAACCCACGACAACTATATACAGACCTATGTAAAGTCCTCGCCAACATGAAAAAAATAAAATAGTATAGCAAAAAGGCGAAGACAGGTCTCATGCGTGAGACACTAGGGATGACTCTCCAAAACTCGGTTGTTCCACACAGAATTCACTGGGGCTGGGTCTGGACCTCTCTTGGCCAACCTACAAACACATGAATGAGCATGAGCGATAGCCCAGTGAATAATATCAAATAAGAAGATACAAACAATATGTAGAACAACATACTCCGAACGGCCTTGGGCCCAATTCATATTTTTGTTTCACATTTATATACGCAATTTAAGTCAAGTGACTGTGGTTTCAAACGTACTGGCCTTTGGCCCATTTATCTTTCATTCCTGTCCAACGGCCTCTGGCCCACTCATTTGTATCAAAACGGCCTCTAGCCCATCCATTCATGTCAAAACGGCCTTTAGCCCATCCATTCATGTCAAAACGGCCTTTGGCCCATTCATTCATGTCAAAACAGCCTTTGGCCCATTCATTCATGTCAAAACGGCCTTCGGCCCAATCATTTATGTCAAAACGGCCATCGGCCCAATCATTTATGTCAATCAGTTGTCTATAATTCAAACTAGTAAACTGGCAGAGAAATAAACAATTGGACAATTGACAAACTTCAAAATATCGATATTACTCACAATGATCGGTTGGTTGGTTGGCCCTGGAGCTCGACCCTACACAGTCCATGAACACAAAAAGGTCACCAACAATTCAATCCGTTCTTAAATTCACATTTTCCTCTTTAGGCTTTATTCTTATCTCTTTAATTCAATTACAATGCTCAATGCATGCCTAAGAGTACTTAGAAGTGAAAGAGAACAGAAAATGGAACTCAAAATGCATAAACAAAATTTCAGAAAATAGGGTCCCCGCTCGAGCGTGGACTTCCCCGCTCGAGCGAACCCTTGAGGCCTGCAAAAGTACTGGGAGCATCAAAATTACGCTCGAGCTTGAAGTCTAGCGCTAGTCGAACTAGTTGTTGGGTGTACCTGCAAGCACAACCAAGTCCCGAGGACGGTCAAAAATGGGGTGTCTACACATGCGTTACTTGAAAAGGCGAACTCATATGTATATTAATCAAAATCATCCCAATTTAAACGATGTAGCCTTCATCAGCAAGCATTCAAACATATATATCAACTAAGCACATAGCCTCATGGTAGTATGCTTGATATGGCAACACAAACACACATGCGATATGCTAAAGCAAAAATGCTCACTTAGTACTCAACCGAGGCAAGCCAAAAAGAAGAAAATAATTAGAAAAATGCATGTTCCTAATATGCAAAGTGACTAATGCAGCACATACAAAATGCAACTACTAGGTTCGGCTTATTTATTGTGTCATATAGAGCAACTCAAAGCATGCAATAACGCACGTATTCAAGTAAATAGGAAAGGGCAATGATATTAGAATGATGAACCGAATCCAATGCATGTAAAACATGGATATGAAGCATGTCGATGATATAAGAATGTAAAACATAATGCTACCACGATAAGCATATAAATAAAAGGGATAAAGAAATGGGAGTTAAAAGACATACAAAATATTATAAGTGTTACAAATTTGCCCTCGCACAAAAGGGTCTGAATGAATGTCGTAATTAATTAATTATTACAACGCCAAATGAATGAACTAATTAATTATTACAAATATAAGTGAGTTAGCTAACTAATTATTCACAAAATACAACTCAAAGGAGGTAAATTAAATGGATTAAAGAAAAGGCGATGAATCAAGCAGACAAGGGCAAGAACATCCTCCGGAAACCCCAACTATTCACTGCTAGGAGTTATCTTTGTTCACAATCTGAAAATCATTATGTTTCAGGCCTTAGGATCTGCTTTGTTTTACTGAAAATGCACCTCAGTCGTCCAATAAAAGGGGTCAGCCAGCCTTAAGATATGGTCAGTCGTACTACGCACTAGTAGACCGGCCATGACTTCTAGGGGAGAATCTGTTGCAACCAGGACTGGAACAGAGCACAAATAGGGGGTTTCCCAAGGATGTTCATCCATCATTCTCACTCATGTCATGAAAATTTCTCAATGAGAGAGTTGGTTTGCTTCACAAATCATCAAACATCTCATGGGTATTTAGATAATGATTAGTGAAACAAAGAGATGGTAATCAATGAAAACAAAGCTAACTAAGGCTAAGTATGAAAGATACAATCAAAGACATGACCAAAACCCACTGAATCTCATGGAAAACAAGAGCAAGTGAATACTCAAGCTTAAAGATAATAGGTTTAAAAGAAGCCATTCTTGAAGGCAAAGCATATGCATAAGAGATTCCATCATTAGGAAGACCAAAGAGACTCAACTTTCTACTCATGGAAGATGGATTAAAACCTCCATTTCCATGCTTCAAAGGAAAAAGAAGAGAGTCTTTAATGGCCTTGATGAAGAGCTCTCATGTAGCTTTAAAACAAAAACAAGGTTAAACTAAGCAAAAACAATAAATGAAAGCTAAGAAAAGATGATTGTAAGCTCATCTTCCCACTCATGGAACATGGATGAAACATCCATTTCCATACTGCAAAAGAGGAACTAGAAGAGTCCTATGCAATATCCTTAAAGGAGAGAGATATGAGATAAGAATTAAACTATCTATGTAAGCTTTAAACATATACAAAGAGCTTATATTTAATCAAAATCTAACTAAAAACAGTGCTAGAAATTAAAGAATTGAAGCCTAAATATGAAGAACAACAAAAGAACAATATGATACAAGAACCAAACTAGCTATGTAAGCCTTAAATACATGCAAACAACCTTTATTTAATTAAAAACTATCTAAAAACATTGCTGGAAATGAAGTACATAAAGCAAGAACATGAAGAACAATAAGAGGGCAAAGCTAAAGAACAAGCCTATGGAAGGGTTATGTGGCTAACCTTTCCACCTTTAAACAAGATTTCAAATTATTTTTTTTAACCAAAATAATCTGAAAAATAGTATTTAAAACAGAGTATGAAGAATAAGAGAGTAAGAGAAAAGGTGATGAAAAAGAGTTCAAAAATCAACCTCTTGAAAAGAGGAAGAGCTCCTTGATTCACAAACTTCAATCAACACACTCTCAAGTATCTGAAATAGGGTTCAAAACCTCAACAAAAAGCTTCAAGTTCAAGCTTCAATGGTGTATCTATAGTGTATCTATATCAAGAGGGTAGAGAAAAGCTTTTTGTAATCCTCTAAGCCTTTGGAAATTTGTTCTCACCCTAAACCATGAAGTAAGGGGTTGTATTTATAGAAAAACAATTGACTTTAACGTAAATATCTTCAAAACAAACCAGCTGGCCAAAGCTCGTGCATGGGAGCAACTGGCAACTACAAAATATCTGTTCTTGGCAAACATGGCCAGCTGGCCAAGAAATGTGACCTGCCGGTCCTTTTTGTTTTTGCTGTTTTTTTGAATGGTCAAGCTAGAAAAATAGGGTTTGGTCCAAATGTGGTGCAAGGTTTGGGTTTGAAGCTCAAACTGAATTCTTTTGTCGAAGATTCAAACGATTTGTATAATATAACTTTCATCATCGAGTGTTCAGATTGAAACGTTCAAGTCTTAAGGGTGGTAAAAAATGAGGTGTTTACAATAAGTCGTGGCCAATCCATGATTGCTGTAACTATTTGGGGGTCAACCGAGATGCCCTCCTTATTAATGATGTGACCAAGGAAGTGTACACTAGTGATCCAAAATCCGCATTTCTTCAACTTGACATAAAGTTTGTGATCATGTAGTGTTTGTAGACCTATTCGCAAGTGTTGCTCATGGTCCTCCGATGACTTGGAGTATATGAAAATGTCGTCAATGAAGATGATGATGAACTAATCAGGATATGGTTTGAACACTCAATTCATGAGGTCCATGAAGGTTGCTGGAGCATTTGTGACGCCAAATGGCATGATGAGAAACTCGTAGTGCCCGTAACGTGTTCTGAAGGCAGTCTTTTCGATGTTTTCCATTTTGACTTTTAGTTTATTATAGCCGGAACGCAAGTCGATTTTCGAGAATACTTGGGTGCCTTGAGGTTGATCAAACAAGTCATTGATTCATGGCAGGGAGCACCGATTCTAGATAGTGACCTTGTTCAATTCTCAATAATCGATACACAATCTCATTGTACCATCCTTCTTCTTTACGAACAGTATTGAAGCTCTCTATGGCAAGGTACTTGGTTGAATGAAGCCTTTGTCCAGTAGTTCCTGGAGTTAGGTCTTCAATTCTTTCAATTCTGTCATTGACATACGGTAATGAGCTTTTGATATTGGTTGTGTACCAGGTTGAGTTTCAATGTGAATTTGATTTCTCGGTCAACTGGGGTACTAGGTAGGTCTTCAGAAATGACATCCAGGAAATCTTGAACTACAGGGATTGCATCAAGGATAGGGGCCTCTTGTTGAGTATCAATCACGTAACATATATAATTACAACAACTTTCCCTTAGAAGTCATTGGGCTATTATGGAGGATATAACACATGGAGGGATGGAAACTCCAGTTACATCAAAGACAAGCTCGAGTTGGTTTGGTAACTGGAGGGAGACTTTTTTTGATTTGCAATTGATAGAGGCGTAGTTGGCAGCCAGCTAATCCATTCTTAAGATCACATCAAAGTTACCAATGCAGAGGGGAATCAAATCTAAGTATAAGGTTTCTCCCTTTAAGGATATGGCACAAGATTTGTACACCTCAGTGCCAATGGTAGAACTACCAAAATGAAAGGACACAAACAACATATATCCTAAGGGTTCGGGTGTTGATGCTGACTTGGAAGCAAAGTGTGGTGCAACAAAAGAATGAGTTGAACTAGAGTCAATAAGAACATGAGCTAAATGACTACAGACAGAAAGTGTACCTGATACAACATTCTCGATACCTTTTGGGTTTCTAGGCACCAAGGCAAAAGCTCTTCGTTGGTGTTTTTGGTCCTTCCTCACTCCTCCAAGTACTGCTGGTTTTGAGGCTAGTTCAAAGGGGCCTGCTATAGGATTAGTAAGCTTTAGACAATTGTGCAGCTAGTGGCCAACTTGACCGCATCTAAAGCATGCTCCTGTGCTTCGATGGTATCATCTCCAATGAGCCTTTCCACAAGTAGGGCATTTTGGAATAGTGCCACCTCTTGGGTTAGTAGGATCTTGATTGCATGAACTAGTTGAGCCCGTATTTACCTTTTTTGGAGGCGTAAGACTAGATTTTCTGTTGTCTTTTTCCTAAAATCGCTTCTTTTGACTCGTTTCCCAAGAGCGTGAGGCTTTAATTTCTTTTTTGGCAATGTATGCTCGATCCATCACTTCCGCATAAGTTGGAAACTTTAGAACCTCAATCTTGTTTCTTATGTCATCATCTAAGCTAGCTTCGAACTTCTTAGCTTTCTGGGCTTCGGTGGGAATGACATATATTGCAAATCGGGCTAGTTGAGTGAATTTGCTTTCATATTCGGCCATCGACATCGTTCCTTGCTTAAGATGTATGAATTCTGATGCCTTTTGTTCTCGTAGTGAATCTGGAAAGTATTTTTTGTAAAATACTTCCAAGAATTTTGCCCAAGTCACGATTTTTTCTCTTTCGAAGGTAAGAAGCCACCATTCCTACGTATCATCTTTGAAAGTGAAAGTGGAAAAAGTTACCTTCTACCTTTCTGTGTAGGGCAATGTGTGAAAAATCTTCTCCATGCCCCTAATCCAAGCTTTTGCTATCAGTGGGTTTGAGTTGCCGGTTGTGGTGGGCTTTAGATCTTGGAACTGTTTTATCGTAACTGGCTCTTCTCGCCGTTCTGGCATTCCGTTGTTTATGTTGGTTTGCAGAGCCTGCAAAAAGCTAGTCACTGCTCTTTTCATGATTCTTTCCATTGACTCAGTTTCGCTGACTGACAACCTGGTTCCGTTACCATCATTGGCCATTACTACAAGATAAATTTAATAGAAATAATTTAATGAGCGTGACATCATATGTATAAACCATCATATATATATATATACCACCAGCTTTACTATTGATACAAGTATGGTATTAGTACTACATCATTCTCCAAAAGTTAAACGTTATGTTAGTGTCTAATCCTTTGAGTACAAAAATAGGGATTAGAACTAATCATGATTAGCTCACAAAAAGGATTATTCTCTCCAGTGTCTAGATTGACGAGTCAAACAGCCACAGAAAGTACTGCTGCATGAGAAGCTCGAATTCCCATCGCAATTGCACCATTCCGAAACAAACCCATGTTGTTTAAATTGTATAAATGGGGACGGACTGTAGGTATCCCCAAAATGCTCGGTCGACGATCCATCCAGGTGTCTCGACATATGTTAAGTCATTACCAAATCGACATTCTGGACATTAATAATATCCAGGGGGTTAGGGACATCAGTGAGTACGTAGTTGCCAGGGAAAACATTTCCCCTCCTTTCAACATAATTCGGAAGCAAAGGGCCAACTATGTAGTGAGAGCAGTCTAGCCCTGGAGCAAGGCCGACTACGTGGGTAGGTCCGAGATACTGTTCTCAAGTATAAGCACGGCTCTGTCCCCATGATAGATATGCCAAATTATCAAGATCGGCCTGTAGATATACCAGTTGATCCATCAGCTGGTCAAGGCCCGAGTTCCATCCTTCTAGCAAGGCTAGCAAGGCGGGGGTGTGGTGCTCTCCTAAGATCCCCTTCAAACTCATGGTCTCGAGCTTATTACAAAATGCCTCATTGAGAATTAGCTCGAACATCCGTACATCACATAACAATTAACTATGGTGCAAAGAAAAAGATCTCTAATGTCAAAATATTCTAAAAATATTAATGTCTAGATATATATGTATATAACATTGCTTTTACGACCCAACCCCTGGTGTTTAGAGCTGGAATCGCAATTTGCTAATTTATTTTTAACAAATTAAGTGGCGCAGGTGGAAGCAAAATAAAAGTAAGTAAATAATTAAATAGACAATTAACTTAATTAATTATCCTACTATTTTCCTAAAAGAAAATAGATTCATTGGGCTTTTATTACTTTTTTGGTGACAAATAGTTATTACTAAAATACAAAATGTTGGCATTAGGTTCCGTGCCGGTCTCAATGCACGAGGTTACAATCTTTCCTTACATTTCATCACTTGAAAGGGGTAATAACTATAAGTACACAGTAGAGTGCAAAATATTATGCCAAAAGCATAGGGTACAAAATAATCATTGATATGTATTTAAACTAAAATATTATACATAACGTAATTTGAATAAACAAATTATTAAAGTAGCAGAAGCTGAAATCTCGAAATTATGTAAATAAATTACCATAACTACGGTACAGAACAGAACAAAATAGAGGTCATTAATGGATCCATAACAAATAAAAGGCCACAAAGCGACCAGTTAGAGGCCAATGATTATTTAAATCTTCTAAGTCATGAGACTCCTGTAGTAGTACTCACAAAATAAATAATAATTGTCAAATTATATCCATGAGAATTAATTTAAGATAAATGAGATTCATAAAGTAATTAGTGTAATTGAAACATTAGCATAATTTATAAATATGAGTAACGTAAAATAAATTGTGATAATTCAAAATATACATAAAATATTTTATGATAATTTAAATTATAATATAACGCACCTTATCATTAATCCCGTACTTGTACCGAAACACCCTCCTCTACTTTGTTTACACTTCTCTTTTATTCTTGTTGTTTTCCTTCACATCCATTGCTACCCTCACTTATACATGTGCTTAACCCATGATGACACGTTGTTAACTTTTGCCACACTTTGTTTTTTTTGATAAGCCTTATCCAAGCTTGGAAGGCATATCCTAAAGCCTATTTATTTTTATTTTTTCTTTCTTTCTTTGACCCTCATAAAGGCTATATATTATCATATATATATATATATATTGGTGATATTAACTTAATGTTAAAATTAATTAAACATTTGAGGTGTTACAATTTCATTTATATTTTTATATATATTTTTTTATCTTTTCAAATTCTTCCTCAAATTTATGAACTAAATACAACCTTAATGAAGTTTTGCCACTTTTAACGAGTAATGCTAATGAGAAAGAATTTAGACCAATAATAATATTGTGTGATTTAAATTCATTCAAAATTTACACCTGTGTTGGATTTATATCATACATTGTTTTGTTTCATATTTATTAGTGAGCATTATTGATTTTAGTATATGGATTGTGGAGTAGCCAAAAGGATAAAGGTAAAAACCGAGTCAAATAATTAATTGTTCAAGTAAAATCAATGAAAAATTGGTATTTTAATCATTATACTTAATGTAGGTATATATAAAATATTTAAAATACTCTAAAAAAAATATATTTAAAATATAATTTTTATTGAGTTTAATGACTAAAATACTCTTTTTATATCCATTTTACTTAATAAAAATAAGTAAATAATTTAAATTAAAAATAAAAAAAATTAAATTGATAAAATTAAAAATTAAAAATTTGTACAAAACTCAAATCCAAC
>NW_021029591.1:206381-260740 GCF_004153795.1 Camellia sinensis | reverse complement strand
TTAAATGTGTCATTATTAAAATGTGACAATGGGATATCATTCTAATGTTTGTACTATTGTCTTATTAAATGTGTCTTTATTAAAATGTGACAATGAGACATTTGTGCACTATTGTCTTATTAAACTTTTGTCAAATGTGTCATTCTTAAATGTGACAATGGTGATCATTCTGATGTGTGTGTACTATTGTCTTATTACATCTTCAAATGTGGGAGATAAGACTTATGAGTTTATAAGAATATTTATGGGATTAAATGATCCATAGTCATGGATATAAGATTTATAATAACTGCCTCTTTTTTAATTTATAATTATAAAACTATTAAAATTTATACATAAATATGTTTCTCTTATCTATTTTTGTTTTTCAAGATTTATAAACAATTTACAAAATTTATTGAATTTGTATAATCACAAAACTGTTGGTATTACTTGTTTTAAAAATAAAAAAAAATTCATTCATTCTTCCTACTTTCACTACTTCCAACCACCACTTACCACTAATCATCAACACTGACCACTATTATCCGTGAGCTCTTTTGATAACTACTTTCAATCAGTACCTCTCATAATCGGTATTCCAGTAGTCGTCAACTACCTCTCACTGGCAACTACCTTTGGCACCACTCGACGGTTGACCACCATATTTCCTTTGGCCAACACATCCCTCGACCAACAACTACTCCACTCATCGCCTCTTATAAGTGGCAACCACTTTTAGCAACTAAAAACTCTGACTAACAAGAAATTTTGATCATCATCGCCAACTATCAACAACCATTCTTAACCACCACTTCTAGTTGGTCACCTCTTTCACTTGTTTACAAAATAAGTTTTTAACATTTTTATAATTTAGACAGACAAAATAAACAAAATTATAAAAACATGCTTAGAAAATACACTTTTAATTAATTAAGATGGCACAGCTACAAAATATGCTTATAAACTGATTTAGAAAACGTGTTTTACGCTTTCAAGAGTCACATCTCACTTTTCTATTCTATGTTAACTCCCACACACAAAAAACTCACACACACACACCACCAACACAAGAATTTATTCAATGCTCCTCTACCAACTCCTACTTTGACACATATTTAGGGGCTGTTCAAGTCAAATTAGGCAATGACTGGGTGGTGACTTTTTTGTTAGAAAAATTAAAAAGTAAAAACATTGAATCATATTATTTATTTATATATTTTTTCTTAAAAAATAAAAAATTAATTAAAATAATTACTTCTCAAACACTCTCTTAATAAAAAACTAAAAAATAATTTTAAAAAATCAAAAAATTCTTATCATTTTCTCTACTTTTGCATGTTTTTTCATAATAAAAAATCTAAAAATTATTCCCAAAAAATTTATTTTTTTATCTCATATTTTAATTAAAATTAAAAAAAAAATACCAAAAAGTTTAAACAAATTCTCAGCTGTTTGGTCCAGTTGAAATTTCAATTGGAGACAAGCCATTCACTTTTCTTTACATTCAAACAAATCATATTTTAGATTTTAATTTTGATCCGGTGGTTTTGGGTGTGGTAAGGGAAAAATCACGGGTGTTCCATCAACTCAAACCCATGATTTTTTCCTCACCACACCCAAAACCACTAGGCCAAAATTAAAATCTAAAATATGATTTGTTTGCATGTAAAGACAAGTGCATGGCTGGCCTCCCGTTAAAATTTCAACCGGGCCAAACAGTTGAGAATTTGTTTAAATTTTTTGGTAATTTTCTTTTAAAATTTTAATTAAAATATGAGGTAAAAAAATAAAAGTTTTGTGAATAATTTTTAGATTTTTTTATTATGAAAAAACATGCAAAAGTAGAGAAAATGATAAGAATTTTTTCATTTTTAAAAATTATTTTTTAGTTTTTTTATTTTTGTAATGATTTTTTACTTTTTTTTATTAAGAGGGTGTTTGAGAAGTAATTATTTTAATTAATTTTTTATTTTTTATGAAAAAATATATAAATAAATAATATGATTCAATATTTTTACTTTTTAATTTTTCTAACAAAAAAGCCACCACTCAAGTAGTGCCTAATTTGACTTGAACAATCCCTAATATATGTCAAAGTAGGAGTTGTTGGATGAGCATTGAATAATTTCTTGTGTTGGTGGTGTGTGTGTGGGAGTTTTTTGTGTGTGGGAGTTAACATAGAATAGAAAAGTGAGATGTGACTCTTGAAAGCGTAAAACACGTTTTCTAAATCAGTTTATAAGCATATTTTGTAGCTGTGCCATCTTAATTAAAAAAAAGTGTGTTTTCTAAATACGTTTTTATGATTTTATTTATTTTGTCTGTCTGAATTATAAAAATACTAAAAGATTATTTTGTAAACACGCGTTAACTACAAAAATAGACTTAATTTGAGAAATATATTAATATAGGAAAAGCCTCAACACTTCGTAACTTTAGATAGATTGCTCTGTATTTCTCTCTTCACAATCTGTGTTGAAGCTTTGAAAGCAAACTGTGAGAGGGATCTAATAATAAAAATTTTAAAAAAAAGTGAGAGAGGCCACCGGGATAGTGGCGGCGTGAAAAAGGCGCTGATGAGCATGGTTCGATTTTTAAATATAATTAGTTTCTCACTTATTTAGTGAAACTAATATTATATTCTTTTCAAAACTCTGGCTATTTTCTATTCGTAATCCTTTCGTTTAAATAGTGGATTGATTTTTTGATTTTTTTAGTTTAGGGTTAAAAAATCTAGTTTGGAAAGGATTTTTGATTTTTTTAACTTTTTTGTAAAAAAAAGAATGTATTAATTATAAATTAAATGTGATATTTTATTTTATTGAACTAAAAAATTTATTTTATTTATTGTAACTATTTTAACTAAAACAAAAAACTCCAAACCTCTCTCCCCGGACCGGGCCTCTGTCTCTTCTACTTTAATTTCAAGTTAGTACATTCATACTTAACTCGATGGTAGGTCACTTTCTTGAATTGGGTAAATCAGGCTGTTGCAATGATGCCCTTTTTTTTTTCTCTTTTTTTTTTTTTTTTCTGAAAAATATTTAGGAGTTGTAAATTATAACCTCTAAAATAACTGTAGGGGTAAACCCCATCCACTTATTGATTGATGTTTTGGTCATAAGCTTCTTTTTTTTTTTTCAAAAATAAAGGGCTCGTTTGGTTTGATTTTTTGAAAAAATTTTGGGAAATTTTCTCTACAAATAAGTTTTCAAAAATAATCAAACCAAACAAATTTTTCCAAAAAAATTTCTCAAAACTTGTAAACCAAACAAGTTTTCCAAACAAATCTCTCTCTCACACATATCAAATCAATCACTTTTTCCAAAACTCTATCTCAAAATAATTTTCCAAAACATCTTTTAAAAAAAACTAAACCAAACATGTTTTCGTACTTTTTATCTCTAAAACACATCTCTCAAACACAAACCAAACATACCCAAAATTTCATCATTAAAACTTCAAAAATAGTAGGATGAATCATTATTATTTTTTTCTTCAAAAGTGAGAGAGAGCCAGAAGCAAACCGTTGTGATTTGTAACTGCCTTGTAAATTATATTTGAAACATCCACTCAAAGTCATGAATGTATCCAAAGAATGAGAGCTCTCCATGTTCTCTTCAAACCAAACTCTTCCCCACTCAAACCCACCTCCTCTTTCTCCAAAAGCGATGTTTCTTCTCCTCAACCCTTCTTCACAGGAACCATTAATCCACCTGAAACCCACTTCATATCTCTCATTCACTCCTCCAAAACCACCCAACAACTCCAACAAATTCACGCCCAAATCATCCTCCACAATCTCTCTTCAAACACTCGGCTCCTAACCCAATTCATATCTTCATGTTCTCTCCATAAATCAGTCGATTACGCTTTATCCATCTCTAAACAATGCGCTGATCTCAATTTGTTTCTGTTCAATGCGTTGATTCGGGCACTCGCTGAGAATCGCCGTTTTGAAAGCTCCATTTCCCATTTTGTTCTCATGTTGAGGATGTGTATTCGACCTGATAGGCTCACAATGCCTTATGTGCTTAAGTCGATCGCGGCAATTGTTGAATGTGAACTTGGAAGGGTAGTTCATGGTGGGATCTTGAAGATGGGTCTTGAATTTGACTCGTTTGTTCGAGTTTCATTGGTTGATATGTATGTGAAATTTGAGTTATTGGGTGATGCTTTGCAGTTGTTTGATGAAAGTCCTGAAAGAAATAAGCTTGGGAGTATACTGTTGTGGAATGTATTGATTAATGGGTGTTGTAAAATGGGAGATTTGAGAAAGGCAACAGAGCTATTCGAGACAATGCCGGATAGGAACGCTGGTTCTTGGAATAGTTTGATTAATGGGTTTATGAGAAATGGTGAGGTGGACCGAGCAAGAGAGCTTTTCGATCGTATGCCAGAGAAAAATGTGGTTTCTTGGACCACAGTGGTTACAGGCTTTTCACAGAATGGACACCATGAAAAGGCTTTGTCTATGTTTTTTCAGATGCTGGAGATGGGAGTGAAGCCTAATGATCTAACTTTGGTTTCTGCACTTTCGGCTTGCGCGAAAGTTGGAGCATTAGAAGCTGGAGCACGAATTCACAATTATCTTTCAAGGAGTGGATTCGTGTTGAACAGAGCCATTGGAACTGCTTTGGTAGACATGTATGCAAAATGTGGGAATATCGAGTCTGCAATTTGGGTGTTTGACATGACAAAAGAGAAGGACCTTCGTACTTGGAGTGTGATGATTTGGGGTTGGGCAATCCATGGATTTTTTCAGCAAGCTCTTCAATACTTCGAAAAGATGAAGTTAGAAGGTGAGGAATTTATAGTTAATTATAAAATTGTTTTTGATGCTCCAATTTGTTATACTAGAGATTGAAACATGTCCATGTTTTCAGGAGTTGACCCTGACGGAGTTGTCTTTCTTGCCATCCTAACTGCATGCTTACATTCTGGGCAAGTAGATAAGGGACTTAGTTTCTTTGACAGCATGAGATTTGACTATTCCATTGAACCAACCATGAAACATTATGCTTTAATAGTAGATCTCCTAGGCCGGGCAGGTCGTCTAGATGAAGCTCTAAGATTTATTCAAAGTATGCCGTTAGATCCTGATTCTGTGATATGGGGGGCACTCTTTTGTGCTTGCAGGGCTCACAAAAATATTGAGATGGCCGAATTTGCATCAGAGAGGCTCCTTCAGCTTGAGCCGAAGCATCCTGGAGGCTATGTCTTTTTGTCGAAACATGTATGCTGGGTAGGTAGATGGGGAAGATGGTGAAAGAGTGAGGAACGTCAATGAAGAACAGAGGTGCAGAGAAAAATCCCGGGTGGAGTTATATTGAGGTTGATGGCCAAGTTCATAGTTTCGTCGCCAATGATCATGCTCATGAGAGTGCAGAAGAGGTATATAAAAAATTGGAGGAAATAACAAGGAGTGCAAGACAACAAGGTTACGTGCCTGGAACTGAGTGGGTACTTCATAACATTGAAGAAGAAGAGAAAGAAGATTCATTAGGAAGTCATAGTGAGAAACTGGCACTTGCCTTTGGGCTGATCAGTACTAGTCCAAATATGACCATTAGGATTGTGAAGAACCTGAGAGTCTGTGGGGATTGCCATTCTATGATGAAATATGTCAGTAAGATGAGTCAAAGGGAAATTGTATTGAGAGATATAAAGCGATTCCATCATTTCAAGCATGGAATGTGTTCATGTGGAGATTACTGGTAACATGGTAAGTACTTTCCACATTGCTTTCAGATAAACTTTATGATGACGTCATACTAACGCATTTTACACAGGTTATGTTATTGCAATGGAGATTAAATGACATTACAGAAGACCACAATAATGTGGCATGCATATATATATATATTTATGCAGAGAAACCTTGGTGCTAATTCATCTCAAAATAATTAGAATCTTCTAGCCTTTTCTTCCTGCTTATGGCTATATTTTCGTATGGATTGTGGATCTTCACGGTTTTCTTCCCCTACTTCATGCCATTAAATTTGGCCATCCTTTCTATTTGCAGTACCTTCAACGTAAACTAAAATGCTCCCCATTGCTTTATTATCATGGCCTTGTATCTCAAGAATCAAGACTAAACCTCTACATACTTCTCTTATTTTCCATAACATTGCAAGAATGTCTAATACTCAATTTGGTTATTCGCTTCCATATTTAGTTGTGTGAATCAGTAATTCATTGTACAAATTGCTCACAAAACTGAGAAATTAGTGTTCAAGGCAATTTTTGAACCATGAGATTGCAATAGTGGAATAATTGTAGACATTTCAAGGAATCGTGGTATATTAAATGGTCAAGGGTAGCACAAGGCATCAATAAATAAATAAATAAAATGACAAGATCTTTATCCATTCTCCGAACTATTATTTTCTAGGCAAGTCATGTTTTACCAATTTTACATTGTCATCCTTGCACAGGTTGCATTGGTAGTGAGATGGCTTTTAGTTTCAGTTCCTATTTATTGTTTTCCTAAACAAACTAAAAAAAATTATTGTCATAATTATCAATAATATCTTCGATTTGTTCCCAAATACCCTTTAGACAATGGATGTGTTAATACATTTAAAACTAAAATAAATTGTTTAAAATTTGCAATAATATCTTCAATTTGTTCCTAAAATACCTTTAGGTAATGGATATTAGTACATTTTTTATATGCTATGAACGATTGCTATAACAGATGAATCAAGAAAGAAGTAGCAAATTCAAAACCTGGTCTTATGTTCAGGCTTTCTCTTCCTTTTACCATACATTACGCTATCATGCCTCTCAAGGTTCAGAAGCTAATTATCCAAAAACTATAAGGATACATAATGCCTCATGCAGCCAGTCGTCCCCACAAACCTTTATGATGGGAAATCTCCTCTTTCTTTTAAATAGAAAAATTGAATAAAGTTTTTTCTTTCTTTTCTCTTTTTATTTGTTTGTGTTCTGCTTTATCCTCGGTATTATGTAACTTGCATGTACAGAAAATGAATTTCTATAGGCGAAATTAATCAAGGGCTTATTGCAATTATTTTGGGTTGGCTAGTTAATTCTTGTTAGGAAGAAAACATCGGTTTATGTTGGATGATGGCTGCCTTTGAAGCCATGTTACATTTGGAATATATGTTCACACACGTATCTTGTTCTCCTAATAATGTCTCATAATGAATTAACTTTGGAGATCGGTAGACGCGATGTGCAGTGCCATATATGTAACACTGATTTCATGACTCATTTTCATATTTTAGTGATTTTATTTGAAGAGTGGTCGCACATAGTGATTTTTTATTTTTTTTTTTGGTTATTAGTTTCTCATATTCAAAACCACTTAAGTTTTTTAGAAAAAAAATGTGATTTTTATGGTCTTCTAGTTTGTTTATTATTATTTGCTTTATATTAGTGTTCCATTAGCTTATACGTGAAGCTTAGATTTTAGATCTTTTCTTTCTACAGAAAACATCACTCTTATTAGAAGGAAGAGTTAAAAAAGGGGTGCCCAGTATACAAGGCTCCCACTTATAACAAGGTTGGAAAGAGGTAGTAGGTAGGCAACCTTACCCCCAAGACTTCGAAAACTAATTCCTGACCTCTATTTCCACCCGATGTTGCTCCTAGGAATCTTGCTGGCTATGTACATCCTCAGTCCAGGACTGATAATCATATTAAAATGGTCTATTTCCAAGATGGCTGACTACTGTGTAAAAACTTTCACCTTGTTAGCTCTCTTACAATTCAGTTAAGTTAGGCATTAAACTTGCACAGATGGTCCACTGACTTAAGGGTTCAACAAGGGAGCTCCATTACAGGATAATTTCCAGAGGTTTCATGTTCGGCTCTCACATGGCACAAAAATACTCTAGCTTAACTGATATGTGTGATTTACAAGTAATTGTGCGTATCCAGAGTTTATTTATAAAACCTCCGGTTGGAGAGAGAGAGAGAGAGAGAGAGTACATTGTTTGATTTCAAACCTATTTGGCAGATAGAGGGTAATTTTTTGGGATTTAATTTTGACATTGGAAATCCATACCCTCTAAGGATTGGTTCATCCAATTTATCCATTCTTCCCTGGGTCATGGAATGGCTTAGGATTCCTTTGAGCATTTAGAATAGTAGAAACAAAGATGGAGCAGATAGGATGGCTCATTTGTTGGGACCTTATACTCCCACACTCATAGTGGCGTATTTAATCCCCTCCAACACCTTTTCCCCCTCCCCTTACATTCGAAAATATATGATATTATAGCTATTTACAAAACAACACAAAAAAAATGATGAAAAATTTATTTCAAATCATTTGAATTTTGATACACTCATCTACTATTCCCTCCATCAACATTCACGACCCCTCAAAAAATTTCTAAAGGAGCTAAGATTGGCATGTTAGGCATAGAATAAAACTACATACATTTGATCTTTTCAGACTTTTCAGTGATGAGAGTCACATGCTTTGAAACTAAGCATGGGCCTGGAACTTGTCATCTTTATCATATAGGATTGCAGGTCAGGGTGGACCATTCTGTAGGACTTTGGTACACATGTGGCTTGACTTCATAGTTGGATCTCTCCTTTTACATATCACTGCCCCATTACAAGTCTCCACAATGAGGAAAAACAACAAATATAAAGTACAATAATAAGGGGGATTGATGGCATTGTATTGTTTGAACCACTACATTTTGATTGATATTCACATCTTTTGTATCACATTTGAGCCTGTCTCTTTGAGAATATTTCTCTGCACCATACCAAATATTCCACATCTCATTTTCTTTCGTTGAAAATTTCACATAAATAAAAATTGAGGAAACAAATTTGTAAATAAATAGAAATTAGTTGCACTGGGCACAATTTTCACTAATTTGTAATTATTTTCTTCATTTTCAATTTATTTCTTCTTTCTCTCTTTTTTATTTTTTATTTTTTTATTTTGTGTAGGTAAGCAGTTAGTTTTATATCAAAAAAATGAGATATTATATACTCAAGCCACGACCTCGAGGGTCAACACAGCGTCAGAGAAGTGATGCCCAAGTCACATGAACGAAATAATACACCTAACTTAATAAAATAAATCTCTCACAACTCGAGAGGTTAGGTGACACTGGCACGTCTATAAACAAACAACAAAGAAGATAGGTAAGTAAATAGAAAAAATAAAGCACTATCACCCGAAACATTTGTTCCTTCACTAATCCATCTACACTAGTCAACTTGTATTTAGAGCATCATTATCAGATCCCTTATATGCCCTTTTTGCTAAATTAAGGGGTTGATTGTACAAAAACCCTTCCCCACCAGATCCCCTATACAATCCCTTAGATTTAGGATTGCTATAATCACTCCCTATTTCTAGAGAGTCACTGTAGCTCCCTTATATCTGATAAATTCTTATTTTATTTCATTGAAGGCGCAAAGGGGAAACTGGAAGGCACCAATGATGGCCAAAGTCTCTCAAGAATCTCTTTCACTAGTTTAGGTTGCTCTTCCTTGCCATCATCATCACCATCGGCAATTTCTGGTATGTATTTTCTCTGTGTTGTTCCTATCTAAACCCTACTTCTTCTAGTCTATTTCTCTCTGTGTAGTGTGTATCTCTCTCTTTGCTTCTTCACCAAATAGAGACCAAAAACTTGCAAATATATATGTGATGCTTTGGTTTTGGTGATGGTAATTTGAAATTTATATGAGAATTTGTTTTAATTTACTGGTTAATGGACTTTGTGGTTGAATAGGAATAGATATTTCATGTATATAACGGCTTTGAGAATTTGATTGCAATCAATTTTACTTCCTAGAAATTAAAGAGGAGTTTTTAAATTTATGAAAAAATCAATGGTTGTTTATCTCGAAAATTTCTGTACTCCACTCTTCCAAAAACTCCAAAATGGGATGTGTTGCTGATCCCACTGTTATATACACCATCAATGCGAGGTTCTTTACCAATCCACAGGCCTGATAAAATAGAGTTTAGTAAGCACATATCAAGTTTAAAATCTGGAAAACAACATCTAGAACATCTCAAAAAATAAATAAATAATTCATGTATGATCATTCACTACTTGTCCTTCAGGTGTTTCTTCAAGACACATCATTCCCCAATGAGAGTTGTGCGACTGTTGTGGTTTTGCCAATTTACCTGGACACATAAGAATGAATTTATTAAAAGAATAGACATTGGAAACAAACAAACTATAATAAGGTTTAAAGAAATTTATATGAGAATTTGTTTTATTTATTGGTTTATGGACTTTGTGGTTGAATAGGAATAGATTTTTCATGTACATGAGGGTTTGGAGAATTTGATTGTATAAATGAGCAAGACAAGGTAATTTTTTATATTTTTAAAAATTATACATATTGCAATTATTACTCTTTTTAACAAGACTTTTATTTTTTAATTTCAGATCTCTCAAGCAAAACTTTTATGCCAAGAATTGTATAAAAGTTCATCTCCGATGCAACAACAATATTACCATCATCGCCAAATGGAAATCCTTGAAAAAGGAAAGTAATTGCAAGTTATGGAAGTTAATATTTTTTTGTATGGGCTATGATATGGAAATAAATGTATTTTGACTATATTGCAGGAATTTTTTGTAAGACCATGATATGAAAATGTAATGTATATTGACTATAGTGCAGAAATTTTGTAATGGACCATGGTATGAAAATGTAATGTATTTTGACTATAGTGCAGGAATTTTGTAATGGACCATGATAGGAAAATTTAATATATTTTAGCATGGACCATCATATGATTAGTTTCATTAAGAGTTCTTATGTATATGATAATGTGGGATATTGTTTTTATTTAACAATGCACAACCAAATTGGGAGGATCTTCTGAATTTAATCAAACATAGAGTGGTTTTTTTGAGCTGTTGTTTTATGCACAACCAAGATGGGTTACTGTTTTATATTTTATTGCTTTTGCTCTATTTTTTCTTTTCTTGATTGGGGGTTTGCTTGGCTGTTTGGTGGGCCTTTCGCTAACCCTTGGTGGTGTGCTTGTGCATGATTGTTGCTAACAATTATTTGATTTTGTTGTCATTCATAGGTTGAACAAAAGTTCTTTGGATGCTCTGTTGAAGGTTTAATTATTTGTAAAGATGTCATAATTATATTATTGTTGCTCATACCAAATGGTTTCACAAAATGACAATAATATTATCACTGGATAATTAACATGTGTTGGAATTAATTGAAATTACATATCAATACAAGCCTTCTTAAACAAAAGTAAGTGATACAATTTAAATACTTATATTAAAGTAAAGTTTTGGCATGATTGTCCATGAACTTGCCACAAGTGCTCAACACGGTCAACTTGGAGTCGAGAATGAGTTTCCTTGTCCTTCATGCGATGATGATTTTGAATGAATTTCGTAAGTTCAGGTGTATGCTCATGTGAGATTGGTTCTTGTGAACTTCCATTGATTGAATCATAATTGAAGTCTTCTGATCCATTGACATCTCACGCATCCTCAACGATCATGTTATGCAATATTACGCATGCCTTCATAACATAGTTTAGAGTCTTAGTTTTTCCAAAAACGTGCAGGTTGACTTACTATTGCAAATCTGGCTTGTAGCACTCCAAACGCATGCTCTATATCCTTTCTTGTGGACTCTTGTGCTGCAGCAAAATACATTTTCTTGTTTCCTCATGGACATGGAATTGTTTTTACAAATGTTGACCATTGTGGATATATTCCATCAGTAAGGTAGCATCACATTGTATAGTCATTACCATTGATTGAGTAATTGACTAGAGGCCCATAGCCTTTAGCAAGCTTGGCAAATACAGGAGATCGTTCTAGCACGTTGATGTCATTATGAGATCCTGGTAACTCAAAAAATGCATGCCATATCCAAAGATCATACGACGCCACTACTTCCAAAATAATTGTTGGTTCATCAGTATACATTCCGCTTAACACAGTCGAACAATTTTTCCATTTCTAGTGCATACAATCTATATTCCGCAACATTCCAGGAAAACTGCGACTTTCACCAACTGCTAGCAATCTAGCAATATCATCGTTGTTTGGTGACCTGAAGTACTTATCAGAAAAAATTACAACAATAGCTTTAACAAACTTTTTAAAACTCTTCATTGCGGTGCTTTCTCCGATTCTCAGATATTCATCCATATAATCAACCGTTACTCCATAAGTGTAGCGATCCCAATTTCGATCATTCTTTCATGTTTTTCCACTTCGACTGGGCTGGTCGGGAATTGAGCTACCTGGTCAGCTCGCGGGGATCCAGGGGGCAACGCCCCTTGGCGGGTCCGAAGGCAACGCCCTAGCGGGGTCGAGGGGGCAACGCCCCCGAAGCAAAAATGCAAAATGCATTCGAAGTTGCTTGTCCGCTCGAGCGGCCGTTTATGTGCTCAAGCGGAGAATGTTTGATTTTAGAAGTTTGACCTGTCTACAAAAGTACTGGGTTAGTGTATTTGACGCTCGAGCGGGGCTTTCCACGCTAGAGCGGACAATGTTATATCAGTTCGTGAATTTGATATTTCAAATCACTTTTTCAGTTCTCTCTCTCTCTAAAACTCTCCAGAATTCTAGATCGGGAGCTTCTCTCTCTAGATGTCATCTTCTCTTTTTGATTTCTCCAAATCCATTGGGATTTAGACCTAAGTTCTTCATCAAAGTTGGTTATCATCTCGAGGGCTTCGTTGTGTGCGGTGAAGATCGAGTTTCGACACCGTTGATTTTGGGGGCTTCATCTCATTTCTTCTTCAAAACTTAAGGTAGGGATTTTCTTAGAGTTATATATATGGTTTTGCAAGATCTATATGATTTTCGAAATCATCTTTCGATAGCTTTGAAAATTGATTATTGATTCAAGAAGTTGAGCGATTTTGAAAGTGGGTTTGCCTCTTGTTCTTAAAATGATCTTATGAGTTTTGATCTTCGTTGATTGAAGAAAAGATGATTTTGGAAAGTTTTCTTTCAAAAGATTTGAGTTGTATAGTTTTGGTAAGGAAACCTAGAATTTGGGGATTTTTTTTAAGAGACTGAAAATCCATGAATGATATTGTTATATTTATTTTGTGTGTCAAAATAAATGGATCTTTGGAAAATTTCTTATTTATATTTATATAAATGATGAATTTCAGGGAATATGAGAATTATTATTCATTTTAGAAAATTATTGTTCAAAACGTTGAAATAGTCTTGAAATGACTAATTGTTGAGGATACTTGAGAAGAGGGAATTATGCTATTCCTTGGATGATGAATTGAAATAACAATATTTATATTCATCTTGTGTTATTGGCATATCAATTCATTTGATTACATTAAACTTTGAAAGTTAATTTGAAAACTTGCATTGAGGAAAAAATGTTGAGAAACAAGTTTTCATAGAATGGTTTTGGGGTAAATACGTTGGTAAGTCTTGATAGGTGGTGTAGATGATATTGAATAAGTTGGCTTGAGAGTCTAGGGTGAAAGACCGAAAACCCGCGCGGATACATGTCGAGCCTTCCGGTTAATACCGGTAAAAATGACAAATTGGTAACACTTGTATAGTCTACTTGCAGACACCGACTTAGGGATTACCAGAGTCGTATTTACCGCTCTTAAAATGAATTGTTAAGTTTTGAAGAATTGAAATTGCATGATATCATTGAGCATGATGGTTTTCAAAGATGAAGATGTGATTTTCTTTCAAAAGGGCATAACATGGCATGTGCATTTCATCTGTTGAGACTTGTATAAAATGTATGTATTTTGTTAAGGATTTCCTACTGGGCTTTCTGTTCACCCTACTTGATTTTTGTGTAGGAAAAGATGTGGTGATGCTGCTTAACTAAAGGCGAGGAAATGTGTGTTGAGAGTACGAGACTCTCATTTTGCTGTGACTCTGTGTGTAAGCCAAGGCCTGCATATGTGTGGGTTTGAATAACCGTTTTGTGTAACCAGGCTCAAGCCTTGGAAACTTGTAAACCCTTTGGGGTATTTATTCGTTTATTTTCTTATTGTTGGATTAATGTATTGTTGCATGAAGAACTATTATATCATGTAATGTAAGTTTGGAGATTTATATTCGATTTTCCTTGAAAGAGCCATGACTGTTGTATTGTCATTTGGGCTAGAAATTTGAGGCGTTACAATAAGCAAGCATCCTAAGTGCGATGGTCATCTTTGAAGAGAAGATAAATCGAGCATTCTAACCGCATTTCTTTTTTGGATGAAGTATGGATGATGTGCTTCTACTGCCGCTTGAATTTGGAGAAAAAAAGAGCAGCGCATCCAAAATCTCCTTTGAAATAAATTGAAGGGATATACATGTGGTTCAGCAAAATGGTCAAGAAAAAGCCTTTCATGGCCTTGAGCAAAATCACGTCGAATAAATCTGTGGCCTTCAACAGAACCACAACGTGAGCTTGATTGTCTCTCAAGTCGTTCTTCTTCCAAGGCAACCACTGTACATATCTCTAACTGATCATAAGAGTTTTCATCATTAGTAATTATTTTGATTACACAATTGCGAGCCATAGAAAAAATTTAGAGAATGAATTCGAGAGAAATTGGCGTCAGATTGAAATGGGGAGAGCCAATAGTGCTATTTATATAATTTAAAAAATATGGCCGTTAGACTATTGAAAAAATGACCATTGTTGTTTGAAAAATTCTACAATTTGAGTAGGAGCAGTGGCGACTCCAGGAATTTTTGTCAGTGGTGTCAATCAAAAACTTAAATACCATATATCTTACAGAAAATTCACATTAATCATTATATCGCATATGGAGAAAAAAATCAACAAATTAATTTAAATTCTAAAATTACAAACAAAAATATTTCAATATATTGATACTATTATTTAAGCAAAAAGACATGCTAATACACGAGCTTCTACAATTGACCACGACGAGATTTCATATTTTGAAATCGTTGCATAATAAGCTCATTATCAGCACTATCAAATAGTGGGTTCAAAAGAGTAGGATTTAAAAACTATGGGTTCAAAGTTGTTTTTTAGTGGGTTCAATTACTAATTTTTTTCTTAAAATCTAATATTTATATAATAATAATAATAATAATAATAATAATAATAAAAATTCAGCCAGGGGGTTCGGGTAACACCCCTGGCCAAGCCTTGGAGCCGCCCCTGAGTAGGAGCCCCACTGCCTGAAATTGCAGAGTTGGTTGACAAGTGTAATAATTATTTTATTATTGAAAAAATATTCAAATTTAAAGCAATTAAAAATATTATTTTAATAGAATAGAGAAAGAATAGTGAGTGTTGTTAGGGGAAGTAGATGAAAAAATGATTCTCTAAAATAAGGAATGAATTTTTAATAATATTTTAAGGTAAAATTTAGATAATCTGCTAAGGATGCTCTTACTCTCAGCCCTATAAAACCATCTTTTACTAATTTTCTCATCTAATTTGATTTCAAATTTGAGTAAAAAAAACTTGGTATGAATTATTCCAATCATTTCATCAAATTTTTATCAAATTCTTTTTAAAAAATTATCCTCTCATCTCAAATTCAACTTTTCATCAAATTTGACAATTTTTATTTTTTTTTCTCGCAAATGCTTCATCTTTGTAAATTTTCATCAAATTCAAATTTGACAAGGAATTTGATGAGTTCTCAATTTGATAAAGAAAATGACTCTTCCTTGTCTAAACCTTTACAATAAACAAGATATGAACAAAAACTACTAGAGCCAATGGTATTAAACTACATGATGATTTGTAACATTAAACTGTTGACACATCAAATATCAATTATTGAATTCTACAAGCCTCACTCTCTCCAAATAGCAAAACAAACTAAGTATCTAGACAAAATAAAAGTTGGAGAAGGCCAAATATACCATCAAGTCTCTAATTCATAATTATTTGTTGTTTGGTGGATCTTACCATATGGATTGTGTCAACTTGATTAGAAAAATTTTAAATATGATATTCGTTTCAAGAAAGATAATAGTATGCAAGCAAAATTTTCATAGAGAAATTATTTGCATGGTCTTGGGTACTTTTATTTACACTCACAATTTTTTTTTTATTACACCTAGTTAAAAATTCAAAATTTTTATTTTCTCTCACGTTTTCTCTTCTTTTTCTTGGATTAAAGCTCCACAAGAGGTAGGGAAGATCTATTTTCTTGTACCAAATTGTCTGATTATAATGCGGATCATTGATGTTTTATTGTTTTGTCAACATGAAGTTTTTTGTTTGATGGGGTCAAATGAGGAGAGGGAGCAATGAAATCAGAGAGAATGAGAGGAAATTCATGATAAACGATTGCATACAACACTTTACGTAAAAATTTTCTGCAAGCAATGCACCAAACATTACCATTGAGTGCTAAGGGTAGTTTGGTCTTTATGTTTTATTCTTATTATTATAAATAGTTGTGTGTAAGGGGGAAACCTTATGTTTTTTAATCAATATTATATACAGCAGTCGCTTCTCTATCTCTCTCTTTCTCTCTCTCTCTACAACTTCTTCTTTTCATCTATACATTCAATACATTCAACATGGTATCAGAGCAATATCTTCCTCTTTGAAGATTGTTCCTTTCATTATTCCTTCCTTGTTTCTAGTATCCTTTTCTAGTATCCTGGTACATATATCAAAAAAATAATAATAATAATTGCACTATGCTCAAAATCTAATGGGTATGTACCCTATAATCTTCTTTTGATTTTTTTGCTTATTATTGATTGTTTTTTCCAAATTTTTTTTTTTTTTTCCGTCCAAACTGGGTGATTTTTCGAAAGTCATTGTTTGAGCTCTTTTCAGTTGGTTTTTTCCCTTCCCCTCACATCTTGGGGAGCCAACTAGAATCCCTAGAGGGGTTTGCTGTCCCTGTTTTGCTGTATTTTGGCCCTATCTTGGATTTTTTTCTAAGTTTTGGCTAGTCTACTTCGGTTTTCGGGCTCCTAGTTGATCTGGTTGCTTTGTTCTGGGATTATCTTGCACTATTTCAGCCTTAGAAAGTGAGTTGTTGTGCGGGTTAGGTGTTTACAGGACTTGTTTGATATCCTGCTTGTGTTTCTGTACCATCTTTCTCTTATCTCATGGCTGAAAGTGAGGGCCAGGACTCTAAGGGTAAGGAGGAGAGTGGACTGAGTCGTAGTATGACTCTTGGTGATTGTCCTTCTCTCTAGATTAGTTCGATCAAGCTTAATGGTGCCAGTTACTTGATTTGGTCCTGCTCCTACAGCCTTGCCATTATCGGCCGACGTTTGATTGGCTATATTACCGGTAGTACCAAGCAATCTACTAAGGATGGTGCTTTATCTACTCAATGGATTTCTAAGAATGCTTTAGTTATGACCTGCTGATCAATTCTATGGAGCCTATCATTAGTCCGACTTTTCTCTTGATAGATACTACTCACAAGATCTGGATAGCCGCATCTCATATGTATTCTCAAAAGGGTAATGATGCACAGGCCTATGAATTAAGAAAGAAGATTAGGAGCTTGGATAGGATCGCTCTCTTGCAATCTACTATGCTGAGTTGAGTGGTTTATGGCAGGAGCTAGATTACTAGTAGAGTTTCCAGCCAATTTGCTCCACGGATGCCACTATGTTTCAATAGGTTGTGAAGAAAGAGGGGGTGTATAACTTTCTTGCTGGCCTAAATTTGGAGTATGATCAAATACGAATTTAGATGTTGGATCGCTCTTCGTTTCCTATATTGCGCGAGGTTCATGCCTTGGTTCAGTAGAAAGAGAGTTGTTGTAGTGCTATGGTACATGTCCCTATTCAGGACCGATCAACGATGGTTGCAGCCCCAAAGGCACGTGATACTTAGCCTAGTCTACCTCAGGGTGGTCGTAAGGGTCCCTTGGTTGATCGGGACCAATTGAAATGTGATTATTGTAGGAAAAATAGACATGATAAAGAACACTATTAGAAGTTGCATGGTCGGCCTACTCGAGGCTGTGGTCGTGGTGTTCGTCTTCAAGCACATGTTTCTAAGATTACTATTGGTGCCTTGGGTGACATTGGTTCTATTTCCTAGGATGACCTACACACTCTCAGATGTTTGATGGCTCGACTTGATTCTTCCTTTGCCTTAGCTCCTTTCTTTTCTGTCTCTTCTAACTTTGCCCACACAGGTATTTCTGCTAGTGCACTTAGTACCTCTTCGTCGTTTTCTTGGATCATTGATTCCGGTGCTACCAATCACATGACGAATACTTCTAGTCTTTTCCATTCTTATTCACCTGGTTCTAGGCGGGATAAGGTTAGAGTGGCTGATAGCACTTTATCCTCTATCTCCAGCAAGGGTTTAGTTCATTGCACCTCTTTACTTTCTTTTTCATCTATTCTTTATGTTCTTACTTTTTCCACTAACTTACTTTTTATTAGTAGCATTACTTGTAGAGACCCTAATTTTTTTTTGTAATTACACTTGAAACCCTGAGCCTTAAGTTAATAGCATTTTAGCCTTAGTTCCGTAAAAGTCTGCGTAAGGGCCCAAGTAAAGAATAAATTCTCCATGTGTTACCATAATTAAGTCATAGAACACCACTTTATGATTGGAACTATCCTAAAACTTGGTTTTATTTATTTTACCTCATAATTTCTAAATTAATTCACACATTTTATTTTTATTTCTATTTTTTTTGTTTTTAGTGTTCTTTCATTTACTATTTATTTGAATAGAATACTATTGTTTATTTGAATATATACATAGTTTATATATATATATATATAATATGTTGGTGGAAAAGTTGATTGGATAACAACAAACCAAAAATAAAATAAATAAAATAAAATAAAAACAAATATCTAGATATTTAGTTCACTTAGCCATTAAGCTACCTTATACTCTATAAATTGTGAGTTTGTCCAAATCCACTCCTACGTTTTTGAACAGCCCAAGGAGAGGGTGAGAGAGGGAGAGTTGGCTCAAGGGAAGTAGAGAAGTAAGAAGAAGAAAAAAAAAAAAAAAAAAAAGAAGGAATTCTTAAAGGTAAGAACATACCTCTCCCTTAATTTCTCCAATCCTTTCATCAACTCATTCTATTGTCTAGTATGGCTCTTGTGTTACAAATTAATGATAAATAGGGTTTTTGGTGTGTGTGAAAGTATGGGTATGATATAGTGTCATT
The DNA here is from genome assembly GCF_004153795.1 of Camellia sinensis. NCBI lineage: Eukaryota > Viridiplantae > Streptophyta > Magnoliopsida > Ericales > Theaceae > Camellia > Camellia sinensis. The sequence continues at coordinate 241,653 of NW_021029591.1, read as the reverse complement.
GTCTTACAAATTTGTGAAATTAGGCACTGCTGTAACTTCTCTAATTTAAAAGAAATATCAAATCTATCTAATTCTAAAATCTAAATTTATTGTAGAATATTTTATGTGTTTAGAACTTGTGACAATTTTATTAGCTCCTAATTGTGTGTTTTTAGGGCTTGGATAATTTGTTGAAAAATCTGGTCCTGAGTCTCTAAAAAACAGTCCACTTTTAGCAATTTTATAAAATTTTAGAAAAATCATCTCATTTTGGTTCTTCTGTCAAAATTTAGAACTCTAAGTCCTCTTTCCAACAGATTTTATTTGAGTGAAAACCGTTGGGTAGATTGAGAGAAAAGCTAGTTTTCCCAAAGGGTGACAAATTTGGATAGGTTTTCGAATATAGTTTGTAGATGAATTTTTGGGAGGGGCTGTGCAACTTCTGAAAATTGGAACTGAAACTGGACAGATTGAATACTGTTTCTGTGCAATTTCAGCCCCTGATTTGACCTAGAAGTATTTTTACCAAAGCGTTCTTTTTAGCCCTGCAGAACCGAACAGTGCTGGAAATTGTGTTCTATTATGTTAATTGTCTCTAAGTGTTTCAAAGCATTTCTAATGTTGTTTTCTTGCCTTACTATACTTATAAATGATGATCATGGACTATATTTCCTCTCGTATGTTTTTCTCATACTCTTTTATATGACCGAATTACCGAATGTGACTAACTTACCTAGCAAAAGATCTAATAAACGGGAAGTGATAAAGGGCTAGCAATGGGTGACGTTCATCTTAGTGTTTTAGAATAATTTTATACATATGCATGACATGAATTATGATGGGATTAATACCAAATGAGTTAAGTCTTGTGTAAGCATTTTGAGCGAGCCCCTAGGTTGACACGGACATATTCAGACTCTATGCGGTGGTTTCAGGGTTTAAGCGAGCCCTTTGGTATGGTATGTGCAGGGTGTAAGCGAGCCCTTTGGTATGGTATGTGCAGGGTGTAAGCGCGCCCTAGGCACGATTTGGGGTGTAAGTGAGCCCACTTCTTTGGCCGTCCCTTTTGAGGTCCATCGATGTCGCTGACCGGTAAATAACCGGGAAGTGGGCATGGGTGGTAAGGTCTGCAAAGCAGCAAAAAAAGGGAGTACTGAGTAGTCCGGTGTTTAATCTTGTGGTTGGGTAGAAGGATCTCTTTGGGGGGTTCTAGATGCCTAGTCTAACTACTAATTCATAAAACCTTAACGTAAGTATGTTATGTTATCTGATTTGTTATGTGTATGATTGATTGATTGATAGAAGATATAGGGGTGTGTGTGTTTTTACTGGGCATTCCAAGCTCATGGCGTGTTATGCCAGGTGAAGTAGCAGCTTACGACGGGGAAGGTTATTCCAAAGACAATCAAGATGAAGTTTTAGAGCCGTGGTCCACTTGAAAAATTTGGACTAGTAGTTTGTTTTTGTTTTCTCTCTCCTTTTACCTTTTGGTTTGACAGTGTTTTGTAAACCTCTACTGGAACTCAAATCAGTTATCTATGTTATAACTTTGCTTATATGTGTATATTAAAATATTGTGGTTATCTCTTTTGTTTGAGTTGTACTTTATATATTTCTCTTGTGGTCTCAAATTTTGGGGCGTGACATTACTACTGCTCTTAATTGCTTTGTAACCTTTTTTTTCCTACTCATCGTGTCTTTCAGAAACTAGCTACGGGAAAAATGATTAGCAGTGGTAGAGCACAAGGGGTACTGTACTTTCTGGATGCTGTTCCTCCTGCATTAACTTTGTCTTCTCAAGCTCTTCAATTCACTACTGATTTTTTCCTTCATTTTCTTCATCAGTCGCATTGTCATTTAGGGCATCATTCCTTTAGTATTTTAGTGAAACTTTTTCCTTCATTAGTTCGAGATTGTCTTAGGAATAACTTTGTTTGTGATGCTTATGAGCTTGCTAAGCATAAACGTACTTGTTATCTTTCAATTAATAAAAGAAGTACTTTTCCTTTTATGCTTATTTATACTGATGCGTGGATTTCTTCCCCTGTGGTTTTTACCTCTGGTTATCGGTGGTTTGTCGCATTTATTGATTGTTATTCTTGTGTGACTTGGATTTATTTACTTTGAACTAAAAATGAGGTTTTCTCGTGCTTCAAAATTTTTCATAAAATGGTGTCCAATCTTTTTAATGCTACTATCAAAATTCTTTGGAGTGATAATGAGAAGGAATATGTTAATGGAGCTTTTAGGGCATATCATGAGGAGCATGGCATTCTTTATCAGACTAGTTGTGTTGGCACTTTTGAGCAGAATGGAGTTGCTAAACGCAAGAATGACCACTTCCTTGAAGTTGCTCGCTCTTTCTTGTTTACTATGAAAGTTCCTAAGTCTTTTTGGGGGATGCTGTTCTTAATGCTGCTTACCTTATTAACCGTAGACCCTCTAGTATCCTCAATTTCCAAATTCCTCTTTAACTTCCTTCTGTGACTTATCCCACTTCTTCCCTTCTGCTTCAAGTTTGTTCATCTTCAACCTCGTACTCGTGGGAAGCTTGATTCTAAGGCTGTTCGATAGGAATGACAACGGGGCGGGGCGGGGCCGGGGACTACACTCCCCGTCCCCGATCCCCGAAGGCTGAAAAATCCTTGTCTTTGCCCCCGATCCCCGGCGGGAGAACCCATCACCCCCCCGTCCCCGTCCCCTAACGGGGATCGGGTTTCCTCGACCCCGAAAAATCCCCGAGCTTCAACACAAGAACAACAAATCAATATATATATCACTATGTTTCATCATTATCAACAAATACATATTTAAATTTAAAAAAAAAAAAATTAATCACAGATCAGATCACGCACACACACAGATCAGATCACACACACACAGATATTGACATCCCCACACACAGATCATATCACACACACACACACACACACACACACACACACAGACAGATAGATCTAACAGAGAGACAGATCCATCGTCTGGCACAGATCTGAGTGACGCCAGTGACTAGACGCGAGATTGAGAGTGGTTGGCTGTGGCGGTGGGTTCGGTGGTGGTGATAGAGAGACAGATCCATCATCTGGCACAGATCTGAGTGACGCCAGTGACTAGATGCGAGATTAAGAGTGGCTGGCTGTGGCGGTGGGTTCGGTGGTGGTGATAGAGAGACAAACCTTGTGCGGCGGTAGTGGTGATGTCACCGTCGGTGAGAGAGAGGGGGGGTCGGGGCCAGCGGTGGTCGTGATGTCGTTGTCGGTGACTGCGAAAGTGAGAGAGTTGACAGAGAGAAGAACGAGAGAGTGAGAGAGAGTTGAGATGAGAGTGAGAGAGAGAGAGATATATCTGAGTTAGAGAGTGAGTGTAAGAGCAACACAGTAACTGATATATAAATATAATACACGGGTTTGGTTTATTATAAATATAATATACGGTTTGGTTTATTTTATATATATATAAGAGGTATAAAAGTAATTTTATTTCGGGGAAATTCAGGGATCGGGCCGGGCCCGGGCTTAAACACTGATCACCGTCTCCGGCCCAAAACAGATCGAGGATTGATTTTCAAATACCGTCTTCTCTCCGTCCAGGGTATTTTTCGGGAAAAAACCGCTCAAATCGGGGTCGGGGTCGGGGATCCCCGTCGGGTCGATTTCAAATTGCCATCCCTACTGTTCGATGTGTCTTTCTTGGTTATTTTGTTACTCAGAAGAGCTACAAATGTTATGACCCTTACACTCGTAATCTTTATGTTAGTATGGATATCACCTTCCATGAATCTGAGTCTTTTTTTCCTTATCCTCCGCTATCTCCTCAGGGGAGCGTATTATGGATGAGATTACGGATAAGGCAACATCATATTAGCATGAGTTGTCTTTTTTCCTTCCTAATCAACAAGCTGTTATTTGTGGTGATGAGGAGCCTAAGAGTTCTGTTGATGAGGAGTTTGATATCAGTGGTCATTTGGTCATAGTTGATCTTAAGACTTATTCACGGTGTCAGAAAGAGCAGACTTCTCTTGTGCCACCAGGTCAATCATCATCTCTCATGCCAGTTCCACACCTAATTTCCACTGACTCTACAAGTAATGATCCTTAGCCTATTTTTTCACCGGTTGTTGATAGCCATGTTGCTGATGATTTGAGTTTTCTTATTGCTCTTAGAAAGGGGGTTAAAGCCTGTACTCAACACTCTATTTCTAAATTTGTGTCATATGATTCGATGTCTTCTACATATCATGCCTTTGTTTCGTCTCTTTATTTTATGTGTATTCTGCAGGGTTGGAAATAAGCTATTAATGACCCTAAGTGGAAGGTAGCTATGGTAGAAGAGATGCAAGATTTGAGTACAAATAACACTTTGGAGTTGGTGTCTCTTCCTAATGGAAAAAAACCTGTCGGATGTAAGTGGGTGTTCACAATTAAAAACAATGAGATGATTGAATGGTACAAAGCAAGACTAGTGGCCAAAGGATTTACCCAAACATATGGAATAGATTATAAAGAAACTTTTGCCCCTGTAGCGAAAAGGAATTCCATTCAAGCTATTCTTTCATGTGCTGCTAATTTGGGATGGCCTTTATAGCAACTAGATATGAAGAATGCCTTTCTTCATGGGGAGTTGGAGGAGGAGGTATATATGGATGTACCTCCACGATTCTTATCTCAGTCTACAGTTGGAAAGGTTTGTAGATTAAAGAAGGCTTTGTCTGGTTTGAAACAATCACTTTGAGCCTGGTTTGGTAGATTCCTAAAGGTAATGCTGGGATTTGGGTATAAGCAAAGTAATCCAGATCACACCTTATTTGTCAAATGCAATGTACATAAGGTAACAGTGCTTATTATATGTGGATGACATAGTAGTGACAGGTAATGATGAGAAAGAGGTGACCCATCTCAAAATGCAGTTAGCTAAGGAGTTTGAGATCAAAGAGCTTGGTCCGTTGAGGTACTTTCTTGGGATTGAAGTTGCCAGATCTGATTAAATACATCTTTATTTCTCAAAAGAAATACATTCTAGATCTTCTTGAGGCAACGACCATGTTGGGTTATAGACCAGCTGATTCACCGATTAAGACCAATCATCATCTTTATAGTGAGGTTAGTGAGCTTGTGGAGAAGGAAAAGACTTGTGGGAAGACTAATATATCTATCTCATACTCATCCAGATATTGCCTATGCAGTTAGAATAGTGAGCCAGTTTATGCATGATCCTCGTGCAACTTATATGGATGCAGTCTATCGCTTTTTGAGGTACCTCAAATCTGTCATTGGAAAAAGAATTTTGTTCTCTAATCATGGTCACTTGAGGTTGGAAGCATGCACAGATGCAGATTAGGCAGGCTCAATAGATGGCAAACGCCCTACCTCTGGCTACTGTGCTTTTGTAAGGGGCAATTTAGTCAAATGGCGTAGTAAGAAACATGCGGTAGTATCCAAATCTAGTGCTAAAGCTGAATACAGAGCTATGACACATGAAACATGTGAACTGATGTGGCTTTGATCTTTGTTGAGTGATATAGGGCTTTTATGCAGTGATCCCATGACTTTGTATTGCGACTACAAGGTGTAACATGCCTGGGGGGCACCCGTGCGCGTTAAACAGTTCAGACCCTCGGTCTCTTTGATTTGGTCTCACGAGTGCAATGTGAAACATAGATGAGAGTCCAGATTTGGCAATTTTTAGTGAAAATCCATTTTATTGCAATTTTGTCAAAAATGGACTGTGTCATCAGATCTTAAAGTCACCACCTAATATTTTGGAAAATTAGAAAACCCATGACTCGTGCCAAGGCCACTGTTCGTCATAACCAAAGTTGTCTCGGTTTGGAACCTTAGGTATGAGAGGAGAAGGTCATTAATTGAGCACCCCCACTCACCCGATCAAAAGATTGGCCTTTACTAACCATGATATGAATTTTATTTTCTTTATATATTCATGTTATGATTATTTAATAAATCCTAAAATTTACTATGTGAAACATACAAGTATAGACTATGTCACCCACTTTGGAACAACTTGATTTCATGTAGTTTTGAAAGAGTTTTGAAGATGTACAATCCAAATAAATTGAGCTTACAAACATGAAAATCAACATCATTCTAAATTAAGCGACACAACCTCCATCCACTGGCATTTATAGAGTTATATCACATAAGAAAATAGCCTCGTGGTAGAATGCTGAACACATAGTAAGAAAAAAACACACAAATGGGATGCTAAAATATAAAAACTTACATGTTTGACGACCCGTGAACAAGCTACAAAACAAAGTTAGTAAAATATGCATGATCTTATATACAAAATCCTAATGCAATTCACTCATGAGATGCAATTAAAGATTTGACTTCTAAGATATGGCATGTGAATCATCTCAAGAACATGAGGTAGCGCACATAATCACATAGGAATTGATTAAATCCACAAATGCAAAATTAGCCTAATCAAGATGCATGAAACATGGATGCAAAGTATGGATATAATGAAAGACGAAATATGATGCATATTCACAGATAAAGAAAGCAAGTAAAAGAACGGGATAGAAAAAGCGGGGCGGGGAATTATTACAACACTTTGAATAAATTATTGCAAATCAAATAAGAGAGAGAGAAGGGAATATTACAACAAAATAAAAACCTCACAAACTCTCAAAATAAAAACAATAATAATAAAAATAAAGAAACTTCATGTGCTTTGGGGATTGTCGGAAAATATTCTGCTTGACGCGGGAAGACTGCTCCGTTCCGCCTAGGGAAACTTATTTTGCGAGAGTACTATTCATCCCGGGGCACTATTCATTGCCGACATTGCTATTCACCACAATAATTACTGTTTATCCCTTTTGATCGTTATTCATCTTTTCGGGCATCTTTCGTTCGCAGTTACTATTCATGGCTGGAGGTACAATTCATCGTCGGGGTTACTATTCACCACCGGTGGTACTATTCACCGCCAGAGGTTACTATTCACTTCCGGAGGTTACTTTTGGGGAATTGATGAATTTTCTGAGTCGCAAACTTTCTTTTGATTACCCTCAAGTCTGTGGAATGTGTTCTCAATTCTCAGTCCAAAATTTAAAATTATAGCTTTAGTGGTTAGTTTCTAAATGGTGTATTGATGAAATGGAAATAAAAATATCAAAGAAAATATTTTATTTTCCCTCTCTCTCTCAAAAAAATAATTTTCCTTCTTTCTGATTCTTTTTCTCTCAAACTCTCTCGTACCACTTCTTTTTTCCCTCTTTGATTCTCTAATCTAATTCTCTCAGACTTTTCAAATTAACCCCCCTACTGAGCCTTGAATCCAGCAGGCCAGCCAAACTCTCTCCACAAACAAACTATATACATATAATATGATAAATATCTAATACACATATATATATGCATTATGTGCTTGGATTTGGATGTCGGGAGCCAAGGGCTGACCGACATAAATTTTTGTATTTTTTCTTTTATAATATATAATAACAAAAATATATAATTTATACCAATTTATATAAAAACACCAAAAATATAAACAAACACATAAAATTATACAAAATTACAAAATACTAAACTAATAAAATATTTAGTAGTTTAAAACAATTTGGCTATAATGGTGAAGGTTGGGATTAAAGTTCAAATTTCATCTCTCTTACTAAGGATTTTGTGAGAAACACATTCTAATTGTCATCATCGGGTAATTAAAAGAAAGCGCCTAAGTCTTAGGGCCGGTCAAAATTGGGGTGTCTACAGTTGCCCCTCTTTGACAGAGTTCAAAGTCATTTTATGACGTGAGTGAATGTCAAAGCCCAAAGACAACCCATTTGATAAGGTCGTAAGACTTGGGCAAACAAACAAATGTGCAAACAATTGGTTGAACCCGAGGGTTGCCTACGTATCCTTTTGAGGACTCAAACCTACGCAGTTTAGGGGAAAGATGTAAATGATATGCACGATGTAACTTTGAAAGATGGACTGACACGCTTTGCAAAGCCGGCTATTTTGAAAATGATCATGCAAGATGATGCAATAAGCAATAATGAATACAATACACAAGATAACCAACAACACATGAACTAACAACACTCTACCTATGCCAAAACACAGGACGAAGAAAGAAAACATTGCTCAGGACTACATTTCCTGTATCCTGAGAAACAAGAAGATGAAAATAGCTTGGGGTCGTGTTTCACATGTCCCGAGGTGAAAGCAAAACAGCTTAGGGCCATACTTCGCACGTCTAAAGATAGAAACAAAATTGTTTAGGACAGCGTTTCACATATTCCAAGAGCAAACACACCCAAGGCCGTGTTTTACGCGTTCTGAGATAAAAAAAGAACCAATTGGGATCATGTTTCATACGTCTCGAGATAAAATCTGCCCAGGACCGCGTTCCACGCATCCTGAGAAACAAAAATCTCTCGGGGGTTTGTTTCACACATCTCGAGATAAAACCTACCTAGGGCCGTATTTCACGTGCCCTGAGAAATAACAGAAAGGTGTGCGATAGATGCACAAAGTAAACGGGTGTATGCACAAAGTGAACGAGTGCGATAGATGCACAAAGTGAACGAGTGCAATAGATGCACAAAGTGATCGAGTGTAATAGATGCACAAAGTGAATGAGTGTGATAGATGCACAAAGTGATCGAGTGCGATAGATGCACGAAATGAACGAGTGCGATAGATGCACAAAGTGAACGAGTGCGATAGAGCACAAAGTGATTGAGAGCGATAGAGCACAAAGTGATCGAGTGCGATAGATGCACAAAGTGAACGAGTGCGATAGACGCACAATGCGGTAGGATCATGTGATAGGTGCACGATGCGGATATGATCGTGCGATAGATGCACGATGTGGTATATGATCGTGCGATAGATGCACGATGGGGATGTGATCTTGCAATAGATACACGATGGGGATGTGATCGTGCAATAGATGCACGATGTGAATATGATCGTGCGATAGATGCACGATGGAGATGTGATCATGTGATAGATACACGATGGGGATGTGATCGTGCGATAGATGCACGATGTGGATATGATCGTTCGATAGATGCACGGTGGGGATATGATCATTCGATAAATGCACGATGGGGATGTGATCGTGCGATAGATACACGATGGGGATGTGATCGTATAATAGATGCACGATGGGAATATGATCGTGCGATAGATGCACGATGGGGATATGATCGTGCGATAGATGCATGTTGGGGTATATGATCGTGCGATAGATACACAATACAGATATGATCGTACGATAGATGCCCGATGTGGTATATGATCGTGCAATAGATGCACGTAGGGGACATGATCGTGTTATAGATGCACGATGGGGATATGATCGTGCGATAGATGCACAATAGGGATATGTGACAAACAATGTAATGGATGATTTATTTTGGAAATGTAATATACCAACAAAGCGGCGCTTTAGAAAGCACCTCATTGGACAAGTGGCAATGAACCGCTATACTCTGATGAGGATTTCCCTCTTGTGTTCTTCGAACTCTTACCTTCAACTCACAGTTCAAAGGCCCTCAAATGCTGGTAAGGGCTAAGCTCTACATGTAGAAGCGACGGATGCCATTTTTCTTCTTGATCATACTCACAACTTTCCCTATTCTCTAATGCGGTGATAGACTAGGTTGATTCAGTATCTAAAATTGAGGCGCATACACGCTATCTCAACCTATGGAGTTGCCATATAGATTTCAAGCCGGGGATACACCCCTGGGTATTTAAACCAGACTTTAGTCTCGAAAATTCCAAACCTTTGCGTTCTAGGCATCGCCATTCGAACTCTAGTTTCCACCATCCCAGTCAAGATATGCATCGCATACAAAACAATTTCACACAAATGGAAAATAAGGAAAGTGCATTGTATAGAAACATGTTTCACATGAATGAAAAAGAAAGGTGCATCGCATACAAACTTGTTTCACACGAATGAAAAGGAAATGGTGTATCGTATACAATTGTGTTTTACACGAATGAAAAAGAGAGGGGTGCATCGCATACAAATGTGTTTCACACAAATGAAAATGAAATGGTGCATCGCATACAAACGTGTTTCACACGAATGAAAAAGAGTGTGCATCCATACAAATGTATTTCAGACGAATGAAAAGGAAAAGGGATCTATCAGTGCTTTCTACACTTCAAGATGGTTAGTGGAAACATACTCCAAAAACTTGGATGTGATCGGAAATCACAGCAGTAGGGAGCTCCAATCCTGACCTACTAGTCAACAAAGGCGAACTTAGGGGTGCAATCCAAACACATTTTATGCGAATGGAGAAAAAGATTCTTCAAATATGTTACCACACGAGTGAAATAAGGGGGGAGTATGTAACCGGAAAATTTGCATGCGACCAATAGTCACAGCAATAGGAAACTTCAATCCTTACCTACCAGTCAACAAAGGTGAGCCCGGGGATGAAATCCAAACACATTTTATACGAATGGAGGAAAAGGTTGTAGTCAACAAGTCTAAACGCATTTCATGCAAAAAGGGTGAAGTTGTATCCAAGTGATAACAAGCCTAAATGTGTTTCACACAAAAAGAGTTAATGCAACGAGAAAAAGTATAGTATGCAATATGTGGAAGGTATGCACCACACCAATAGATGCACAAAGTGAACAAGTGCGATAGATTCACAAAGTGAACAAGATTACAAATCAATATAGTGACAACGCATGTTTCATGCAAGATAGGTAACCGATGCATGATGTTAATTGAAAGCATGTTCTATGCCAGAGACAATATGCAAAATTGAAAGCATGTTTTTTGCAAGATATGAGAGCATATTCTATGCATAACTGAAAGCATGTTCTATGCAAAAATGAAAGCATATTCTATGCAAAATTGAAAGTGTATTCTATTCATGAATTGAAAGCATATTCTATGCTAAATTGAAAGCGTATTCTATGCATGAAACATGAATGATGCAAGACGTGCGTGCAACATAGCATGTATAGTACACAAATGCGTACATATACATAGAAATACATACATATACACAGACATATATGGACAAATACAGACAAAATACTCAGATACGTACATATGGCATACACATTTGGGGAATATTCCATTACTAATAAGGAATATTCTATTTGTGGACATCAACAAGCATATGCCGTTACTGAGACGGAATTTTCTGTTGGCTGATGTCATCGCGCGTAAACAAAACACGCACAAAAGAAAAGAAAACATGAACGCAGGGATACGGGGTTTCGAACCCCCAATCTCTAGCTTAGCCCCAGCCCTCAACCACTGAGCCAAACCATTGAACCAAGCCACTTTTGTGACAAGATATTCAAACAAATATATATATAGCATAGGTATGAGACATATATACATAAAATCAAAACAAAACAAAAGAAACATTCGTTGCTATGAGGGCTCGAACCTCTGACCTTAAGCTCAGCCCTTCAATCTTTAACCACTGAGCCGAACCACTGAGCCCAAGCTACTCTTGTGACAAAATATTCAAATAAATATATATAATACATAGATGTACAATACATATACACATATATATACATATACAACTCTCTCGCCTCTCTCTCTGTTTTTGTCTCACTCTCTCTTCCTTTATCTATCTTCTTCGAGTGTCATGTCTGGTGCGCGATTTCAACAATCGCGGTGCCTGACCGACAAGCTATCCAATCCTGCCCCGTTTGTCAATGGTTGTCTTAGCCTTTCTCCCTCTGTGTCTTCTTCTTCGCTCTCTTCTTAGTTAAGGCCTGCGAGAGAGACAGGCAGAGCAAAAGCCTGTAAACTTTCTCTGCCACCACTTTGCAACCTCTTTCTTTTACGTTACTCTCCTCTTCCATGGCTTCTTTACACGGTTCTCTCACTCTTTTTTCAGACCTGAACGAGTCCACGATAGAGATGACCGATTCTGACTCCCCTGAACCTCAACCACGGGCTCCTCCTCATCCTTTCCTTGTTTTCAGCTTTCCAGCAATGTTAGTTGAACAAATAATGGCAGCACAGTCTGACATCGAAGCAAACTCATATACATTGAGGTCATGTGTGAAGACCGTAACTACGGTCTCCAACTTGTCCCGTCGACTGCAGAACAGGACGTGTGAGGTACATCAGTTAAATCCACAACTCTTCCTCTTTCAACATATGTACAAAGACACTTGAGTAGAAATTAGTGCGCTGAAAAAGTAGAACAAAGAGTTGAAACGACAGGCCACGTCCGTGGCTCAATTCAGAGTTTCTTCGCACAACCAATTTGATGGTTGGCGAGGAATAATCTCCTTCGGAAGCTCTGCCAAGGCCGAGGCAGAGTCTTCAAGAGTTTCGAAGGAAAAAAGATGAAGCGAGGCAACAGATGTTAAAGTCGGGCCACGAAGCTGTGTACAAATGAAGCCGGTTATAATCTTCGCCGTCGGGCTGCTGCCGAAGAAGAAAGAAGAAAAAGATCCCCCTCTCTCTCTCTTTTTTGTTTGTTTGTTTGTTTTGTTTTTTTTTTGTTACTTTTTTTTTTTTTTGTCTCTGTAATCGGGGATGTCATCCCCTGACTTCAATAAAATCAGTTTCCTTTTTTGCACATGAATGGCGTGACTGGCATATCACTTTGACCTAGAAAACAATTTGGTTTGATTGAATTTGATAATGATTGAATTTTGAACTCTGAACTGGACATTGATTCCATACTGACCTGACTCAAAGAACAACTTAACGAAAGAAAACAAAATGAAGCAAAATGATATAGACACACTTACATACACTGACTGGTATGAAAGGAACTTAAAAAACATGACTCTGAAACACAACCATTGAGCCTAAGCGATTCTACAATTTGTTCTAATGGGTTGAAATTGAAACTGATGGGCCGACCAAAAAGTTGGCCGACGAACTCCTGATCTAGTCAAAGAGTTGGCTGAATAACTCATGACTCAAGTGGTGGAGAAGACAGAATCTCAGACTCAACTATGCCCTTAGTTCATTGCCTTGATTTTTTTCTCTTGATATTATTTTGTAAAAATGTTTTGATCAACATGAGTTAGATTAGCATACTTATTCCATTTTCTGTTTTGAAATCATGTAAGCTAAGCTGTGAGCACTGAAAATTTTCCTTTTTAAACCCAAAGAATGGTTTGATTTTGCAAAAATAGAACAATTTTCGAGAAAAATTAGTCAGCTTCATTCAAAATAATCAAAACCTATTTTTGCAAATGGCCACTATCCAATCAACATGAAATAAACTATTGGGATGCAGAGCCCCAAGCCAGGTAATCAATGGTGATAACCGAACCGAGTCGATCTGAACCAAATGAAGCTGAGCGGAACTGGACCGAACCGAACTGAACCAAATCGAACCGAACCAACTAAACCGAGCAGAATGAAGACAAATCAAACAAAGGCAGATAGGATAGCCAAGTCGACTAAAGATACACCAATCAAACATGGACGAGATGAATGAGTTGAAAAATTATTAGGGCTGAACTTCAAGATAAGCTACTTATGTATCCCAAAGATAGGAATCAGGCCATACGTAGTTCCGGCTAAGGTTCACTCGAGTATTGACACTCTCCTTTTATGCTCTAACTTTTGCCAAAGCCGCCTTTTCGAGTTTTCAACTTTGCGAGCTTTTCATTTTTCATTTTTTTCTTTCTATTTTTTTTCCATCTTTTTCATTTTTTTTATTTTTTTTTTATTTTTTGGCTCTAACTTTTTCCTGGATTGCCCTTCCGGGTTTTTAGCCTAACGAGCCTCTCAAGGGTTACTTTCATTTTAGTTTGTCCATGTTGATTGGGTGTGAGATCTCTAGGCCATCTATAAGAATGATTGCTACACTTGACCAGTAGATATGATGATGTAGGAACTAGGCTAATTGAGTCTGAATTTGTCCCTAGTGTTGTCCGTTGTGTAGTGGATAGGAACTCGATTATCCTTCAATAATAAAACTCATTCTCTCATATTCTGGGATTTGACTTCTTTTCCGGTCTTCATTAACTTGAGAAATAATCCAGTTTTAAATCTTTGATCACATCCAACCTTATTGCCCCTAGTTCAAGGACTGCTTCAATCTAAATCACATCATTGCCCCTAGTTCAAGGGCTGATTCCAATTTGAATCACATCATTGCCCCTAGTTCAAGGACTGCCTCTATTTGAATCACATCATTGCCCCTAGTTCAAGGGCTGTTTCCAATCTGAATCACATCATTGCCCCTAGTTCAAGGGCTGCCTCCATTTTGGCTATGCAAGCCTTACACTTTGGTTGATCATTGAATATTTTGAATCACGGTTTGAAAGCTAAGGAGGTCGGACCTCAAGTCAAGAGGGATCTTATGCTGTATAATCTCAAAATCAATTCCAGACATGTCTTCGTAGGACCACACAAAAATAATTTTTGAAATCTTTTCACAAAGTGACTAATCACTCGTACTCTTACGAAGACAAGATAGAACCAATTTGGACCAAGCCAGGATCCTTCTCAGTACGCACATTAACAGAAATGATTTTATTCATCAAAGGCTTAGCACACCTCTCTTCCTTTTAGTTGATCAAAATTTACAAATCCCGAGGAATTTTTTTATCTTTGTTTTTATCAGAGCTTTTGAAAAAAGTTTTGAAATTTATGGTCAATACAATGAATTAAAGGCACAGAGAAGTAGGCAGACTCTATGGCACTTTTTTTATTGAAAAGAAACTACGACTCAACAATGACAACAGACTCAAAATGACAAAAAAGACCTAGATAGGACAGAAATGTCTAGGTTAGCACTCTCGAAGTCAACAAGCTCTGAATCACTAGAATGAGTCTAGCGTGATCCTAACTTTACTAACTTGGTGGACTCAAACTTAGACTCAATACTCAATTCAGAACTTAGAATAAAACCATTCTCAAATTGCCAGTCAACGTGTAGGCCATCCACAATATTCAAAATAAAGCCCGTGCAATCAACAGGTGGTCACTCCCCAATTACAGAAATGGTCGACTTTGTGGGATATTTTATTTATTTACACCGGTGGACTTTGTGGGATATCAGATTTTTTTTTTTTTTTTTTGTTACAACGACTTAACAAAAACAAAACCAAAAAGAAAACCACCTAATCACTGTCTACTCCACCAAAAAATTGAACTCAACCTCACAAATTGATACACTTGAACCATTGATCTGAATTTGAGAACCTCTATAAAGATTGACATTCATACCACATAGCAGGAAAGAGAACAAATACCCCTTTGAGGGATAGGGTTACCTTATCCTAGCTTTGAAATGATTTAGAGCTTCACTATTCAAACAAGTGGTATCATACATCCTAGAAATAGGAGAGCATCTTGTCCTAAGTTAGGAAGGTGCTATAGCTCACTATATGTACAAGGTAAGCTTTATTCTTAGGAGTTGAAGTAAATGTGACGTCATGAAAGAGCCCTTTGGTCAATGACCGACCAGTTAAGATCCCCGGAAGTTGGAAGAGTCAATATATCCTCTCTTCTGAGTCCAATAACCTTAGATAGCAGAGCTACCTTTTTGACAGATCTTAAAAGGTAATAACACAAAGTCTCAAAAGTAATGCAAAGATAGGTATAGTGTCACGAAAAGCTTGCCTATGCTCCCACTAGGATTTGGGCAACACTGGATGCGATATGCTAATTAAAACATGTCCCTAATCTAACCATCAAAAGCGAATAAATAAAAGGGAGAAAGACGTGGGGTTGAAAGACATACACACATGCACGCACACTTATTACAACATCATGCCCTCACGAAGGAGAGTCCGAATGAATAAGCTAAGCTAATTAAACTAATTAGACTAAACTAACTAGACTAATTATTACAAATCAAAATAAAGAAATAGCTAATCTAAGCTACTTAATTATTACAACAATTAGTTAATTAATCTAAGCTAATCAAAAACATATTGCGCTAATTAATTACACCAAATTAATTAAGTACAAAACCAGCTCAAAAAAAACAATAGGCATGCTGCTCTAACTAGTTAAACTTGAGACACATCAAATGCACATGCGCGCGCTTGACTTCCATCCGGAATGCCACTGCTTTACTGCTGATTGCCTCTGTTTGCAAAGTTGAATTCTGGTATATTGAAAGGGCACTATTCTGAGAGTACATCAGTGGCTGGCCGGCCACTAATAGAGGCTGTCGGCCATGTGCCTGCTACAAAAGGACACCACCGGCCATCAGTGAAAGGCTACCGGCCACCAGTGTATGGCCTACCGGCCACTGATGAACAACTTCATTCTGCTGCAACAGAGCACAACACAGAGCAGGAAAGAAGTAATTTCACAAGTTGTATGTATTGTGTATTACTCCTTATCATCAAAACATCTCCAAGAAGTGGTACTCTTGGCTCCAAAACCACCAACCAAGCATTTTCAATGCATGATGGCCAAAAAACCAAGAAATACAATTTCATTGTATACAAAAACAAGACTCAAGACCATCTCCCTATCATATGTGATCAAGGGTAATGGAGACCAAGGAGATTGGCTCATTTCATCACTTTGAGTATGAAATGCTCCAATCTTCCTTGTGTTCAATATAACGTCCGATTGAACATATACAATGCAACACAATATGCTTATCTTGCGCAAGTTTTACTTATCATTTTTGTTTACTCATTTTAAGTTACCAACTCATTCTTTAGTTGATTTAGTCCATTGTTGAGAGTCCTCTAAAGAGAAAGAAGCATCAACCAAAGGATGATGTAAGGCAAGAGAGAGTTCATGCCGTTGATAATGAACCCTCAAAGAGGATTAAATCATTAGGCATGAACTCTATCTCAAGCTTAAAGAATCCCAAACTTGAAGCAACTTTCAAAAGCAATTGAAAGAGTGAAACAAATGAGAATGTGACAGAGCTATGTATACTGGAATTACATGCAAAAGAACACTATAATATGCAACCAACTCAAGCAACTCATGTTTAAAGGCCTAAAACAATGAGCTAGTGAAGGAATTAACCCTACAACTATGCAATACAAGCCTCAATTGAATTGACCAGCCCAAAATAAAGCCAAAACAAGTCAAAACAGAGGCAAAAACATGCTGGACTTAAGCTATAAATTGCTAGAAAAACATACTAACATGTAAAACTATCTAGGCATGCAAACAAGACACAAGGAGAGGAGGCTAACCCCTCTAATTTTGGACTTCAAAATAAGGTTTTTACCACTGAAAATCCTCTGATATTTAGTGGTTAAAAGACCAAAAAAATTTGATTTAAAAACTTTGAAAAGAGGCACAAAAGCTTAACAAACTATATAGCAAAAGGGTGAACCACCCCTAACTCAAAAAGGGCCTTAAACCACCATTTTTAAAACATAAAAACAGAGATTTTTGGAGGTCAAAACCAGCTCAAAAACAGCATCTAAAGATGGCAAAACAAGTATTTAAAAGAAGCTTAAAATACAAGTGTTATACCTCTTGAAGACAAGATGCAATTTAGAGCAACAAAACAAGCTAAATCAAGCCAAAATCCTCTTCTAGAGCTCAAAAAGGACCTCAAGAGACCTCAGCTCCAAGGTGAGAGTGTTTGGTTTAGGGTTGATGTGCAAAAGTATAGAGAAACTAGACTTAAGGCACAAAATGACAAGAGAGAAAGGAAATTCTAGAGAGAGAAAGAGAATTTTTGTCTTCAAAATTTTCTAACCCCCCCACATGCAAGAGAGGGGTCATATATAGAGAAAATGAAAATTCCCTTCACAAAGACCCAGTCACACACGTGTTAGAAAATGTATCAATTTGTGTAAATAGTTTGCACAAAATATCTGCTGGAACACTACTGGCTGGCTGGCCGGCCTTCAGTGATGGCCGGCAAGGCTAAAATCCATGGCCGAAAGCCCTCAAAAATGGCCCGCAAGCCATCACCAACCTCAATCTGAAAAGACCTAAGCATGGTCCAAAGATGAGGCAAAAAGGATGCAAGGTTTGGAAAACTCAAACCTGTGGCGTTCCGCCGCGGACTTCAAGCACTCGGTAAGCAATCAGACTCGCCACCGGATGTACGTGCAAGATCATCCAAGTCTTAAAAAGCCGTCAAAAATGGGGTCTCTACAACATCCTATCCTAAGTTGGAATAGTCACTATAGCTTCATTATATGCAACTAGGTCAAATGGTTAGGAGGGTACCTCGGCAAGATTACCTAATATACCTCTCACACCTGACACCGAGAAGTGAAAGGTGGGTCAAGTGGTACGATGGTAATCCAGATCCAAGGGTGATGTTCCCATCGTGGCAGAGTCCGTGACCAGTCAGCCTTTTGGCAAGCTGTTCAGGCAAGCCTCCGGCAAACCGTCCAAGAATAGCAGATGACAAACACAGTAACTTAGGTGCACCAATGCATGCAATGCAATAAACATATAATTGAAAATAAAAGTCATATCATGGAGTTCGAGTCAAGGTTTCATAAAATCCCCAGCAGAGTCACCAGAAACTGTAACATGCTCGGGGGGTACCCGTGCGCGTTAAACAGTTCGGACCCTCGGTCTCTTTGATTTAGTCTCATGAGTGCAATGTGAAACATAAATAAGAGTCCAGATTTGGCAACTTTTAGTGAAAATCTATTTTATTGCAATTTTGTCAAAAATGGACTGTGTTATCAGATCTTAAAGTCGCCACCTAATATTTTGGGAAATTAGAAAACCCATGACTCGTGCCAAGGCCACTGTTCGTCATAACCAAAGTTGTTTCGGAACCTTAGGTATGAGAGGGAATGTCATTAATTGAGCACCCCTGCTCACCCGAGCAAAAGATTGGCCTTTATTAACCATGATATGAATTTTATTTTCTTTATATGTTCATGTTCTGATTATTTAATAAATCCTAAAATTTACTATGTGAAACATACAAGTATAGACTATGTCACCCACTTTGGAACAACTTGATTTCATGTAGTTTTGAAAGAGTTTTGAAGATGTACAATCCAAATAAATTGAGCTTACAAACATGAAAATCAACATCATTCTAAATTAAGCGACACAACCTCCATCCACTGGCATTTATAGAGTTATATCACATAAGAAAATAGCCTCGTGGTAGAATACTAAACATAGTAAGAAAAAAACATACAAATGAGATGCTAAAGTATACATGATATGAATTTTATTTTCTTTATATGTTCATGTTCTGATTATTTAATAAATCCTAAAATTTACTATGTGAAACATACAAGTATAGACTATGTCACCCACTTTGGAACAACTTGATTTCATGTAGTTTTGAAAGAGTTTTGAAGATGTACAATCCAAATAAATTGAGCTTACAAACATGAAAATCAACATCATTCTAAATTAAGCGACACAACCTCCATCCACTGGCATTTATAGAGTTATATCACATAAGAAAATAGCCTCGTGGTAGAATGCTAAACATAGTAAGAAAAAAACATACAAATGGGATGCTAAAGTATAAAAACTTACATGTTTAACGACCCGTGAACAAGCTACAAAACAAAGTTAGTAAAATATGAATGATCTTATATACAAAATCCTAATGCAATTCACTCATGAGATGTAACTAAAGATTTGGCTTCTAAGATATGACATGTGAATCATCTCAAGAACATGATGTAGCTCACATAATCACATAGGAATTGATTAAATCCACAAATTCAAAATTAGCCGAATCAAGATGCATGAAGCATGGATGCAAAGCATGGATATAATGAAAGACAAAATATGATGCACATTCACAGATAGAGAAATCAAGTAAAAGAATGGGATAGAAAGAAGTAGGGCGGGGAATTATTACAACACTTTGAATAAATTATTACAAATCAAATAAGAGAGGGAGAAGGGAATATTACAACAAAATAAAAACCTCACAAACTCTCAAAATAAAAACAATAATAATAAAAATAAAGAAACTTCATGTGCTTTGGGGATTGCCGGAAAATATTCTGCTTGACGTGGGAAGACTGCTCCGTTCCACCTGGGGAAACTTATTTTGCGGGAGTACTATTCATCCCGGGGCACTATTCATTGTTGACAGTACTAGTCACCACGATAATTACTATTTACCCTTTTTGATCGCTATTCATCTTTTTGAGTATTTTTCGTTCGCAATTACTATTCATCGCCGGAGGTACTATTCATTGTCAGGGTTACTATTCACCGCCAGAGGTTACTTTTAGGGAATTGATGAATTTTCTGAGTCACAAACTTTTTTTTGATTACCCACAGGTCTATGGAATATGTTCTCAATTCTCAGTCTAAAATTTGAAATTACAGCTTTAGTGGTTAGTTTTTGAATGGTGTATTGATAAAATGGAAATAAAAATATCAAAGAAAATATTTTATTTTCCTTCTCTCTCTCAAAAAAATAATTTTCCTTCTTTTTGATTCTTTTTCTCTCAAACTCTCTCGCACTACTTCTTTTTTCCCTCTCTGATTCTTTAATCTAATTCTCTCAGACTTTTTAGATTAGCCCCTCCTACTGAGCCTCTCCCTCTTTGTCCTTATGTAAGCAAAAACTAGAAAGAAAGAAAGAAACAAACAAAATATAACATAATAATATAAATATTATATAATATATATCTATATGCAATTGAATCCAACAGGCCAGCCAAACTCTCTCCATAAACAAACTATATACATATAAAATAATAAATATCTAATATAATATATATATATATATATATATATATGCATTATGTGCTTGGATTTTTTTATTATTTTTCTTTTATAATATATAATATAATAACAAAAATATATAATTTATATCAATTTATATAAAAACACCAAAAATGTGAACAAACACATAAAATTATGCAAAATTACAGAATATTAAACTAATAAAATATTTAGTAGTTTAAAACAATTTGGCCATAATGGTGAAGGTTGGGATTAAAGTTAAAATTCCATTTCTCTTGTTGAGGATTCTGTGAGAAACACATTCTAATTGTCATCATTGGGTAATCAAAAGAAAGTGCCCAAGTCTTAGGGCCGGTCAAAATTGGGGTGTCTATATAAGGCTGCCATTAGTATTGCGTACAATCCTGTTCAACACGGCCGGACTAAGCATATTGAGATTGACAGACATTTCATTAAGGAAAAGTTGAATAAGGGTGTGATATGTATGCCTTTTGTTAATTCTGAAGATCAACTGGCAGATATTTTTACTAAAGGTCTTAGTAGTAAGGTCTTTTACCCCATTTGTTACAAGTTGGGTATGAGAAACATCTTTACACCAACTTAAGAAGGAGTGTTGAGTGTTAGGGGTAGTTTAGTCTTTGTCTTATTCTTATTATTATAAATAGTTGTGTGTAAGGGGGAACCCTATGTTTTTTAATCAATATTATATGCAACAGTCATTTCTCTCTCTCTCTCTCTCTCTCTCTCTCTCTCTCTACAACTTCTCCTTCTCATCTATACATTCAATACATGTAACACAAATCTATAGAGATAAGGGATGGCAGTTGCTAGTTGGAGGCAAAATCGATAGAACATAGTAGTGGTGCAAGCAGAACAAGTTAATAATAGAGCATTGAAAGCCAACGAGGTGAATAGACACATCGCAATGGCTAATGATGATTAGTTTGGGAAGTTTGAAGCATTTAGGAACTTTCTGTGCAACTCATGCGTTAGATGCAATAAGGCTTAGCCACTTTTTATATGATTATAAAAAATATTGTCTCATTTAGTTGAAAATGACTTACATGTTCAATTTTTGTAAGTTAATTTTTTGCTCCACTCTTTAAATAATAGAGCTTCACCCATGCTTCCAAGCTAATAGTTTCATAGACCCCACTTTTTCTAACTTCATCAATGTTTTCGTTCACCATTATTTTCTCAAAGTTTAAAACTTTTTTTTTTTTTGTTGATAAATTCAAGTTTAAAACTTCTTTATTTATTTAATTTTCTAAACATATGTAACCAAACAACAAAAAATAGTATAAACTTAAATTATTTTATATGAAAAAAATTTAAGTAAAAAATATTTTCCGTGCAAGTTATTTTACTTCAAAACAAATAGAGTTTGGAAGTTATTTTTTTATTTTACGTGACATGTTAATACAATATGAATTGTATAGGAATTTAAAAGGAGAAATATAAAAAAGGTGGAAAGTCAAAAAAATAATTACAAACTTATGAAAATACAAATGATTTATGCACTAGATTATGTGAATGAGTGCTATACTTTCATGAATTTGTAATTATATTTTCTCCTTTCCATTTTTTTTTTATATATATATTTTTCAAATTTAAAATATAAACAAAAATATAAACAAATAAAGTTAGTATTAAAAAACATCTAACACAAAAACTTAAAAGCAATCAATATCACATACAATTTTGCTTCTTTTTTTTTTTTGGATAAATTACTCGGAAGTCTTATTTGAAAGAGAAGTCTATTTAGTCCCACAACCTTTTGAATACTCTCAAAAGTCCACTATACATTTTTCTTTCTCGTTCTTCTCTGTCTCTTTCTCTTTTTGATTTCCGGTAACTAGTGACCATGCCTTATTTATTCTCTTTCTCTTTCTAATATATATTTACTAGCGACCAATGACCACCATTGATTGGGGTTCACTAGTAATCACCGACCATCGACTTCTTACTTGAAGCAAAGTAGATGAGTAGATCTACTCAAATTTGATGTAGATCTACTCAGATCTACATCAAATCCGATTAGATCTAAACCAAAAATAATTGTTGGAATACAATCTTCTCTCTGTATCTGTTTCTCTTCTTCGATCTTTCAAATTTTTTTTTTTTACCTTTTTTGTGCTACACACTCTATTTTCTTGTTATGATGGAGGAAATTTTCAAGTTTTGAACAAGTAATTTTCGAGTTTTAATTACAAACGGTGAAAATCGTACAAGTTTATAGTTTCAGTTTTTTTGGTATTGAAATGAAATCATGTTTTAAAATTGCAAAATTTTACAGTTTGATAACATGTTTTCTAGTTTGATTAATAAAGATAAATGCTTAATAGAATCATGTTTTGAAACTGTCACATTTTACAATTTTAAAACTTGTTTTTAGTTTGATCAATATTTGAGATTATTTTATTAAATCCTACAAAAATTGAAAAATAATATATATATTTTTTTCCCCATTGTTGCTATTTGCTTTTTTTTAATTAATATAATACATTTTGTTATATTTATTCGCTTTAATTTCTCCAATTATTATTTTTTTCCTGATAATGTTCTGAACATTTCGATAAGTCTCCGACAATATTTTTGACGTCCAGTGAAAGTTCTGGACATTCTGACGACTTCCAGTGATGTTCAAAACACTTTGGCGAACTTCTAGCGATACTCTGACGACTTTTCAGTGATGTTGAACGTTCCGACAAGTCTCCAGTAATCATCTGACGGAAATCTGATGGTGGTAGGATGTAGCAGTGTTTTTAAATTAAAAAATATATATAAGATTTTTTGATAACAATTAAAAATATGTAAGATTAATTGGTATAAATATTTTATTTTAGAATTAGATAAATTTTAAACTTTATATATGGGATTTAATGGTAATTTTTATTTATTTATTTTTTTTTTCATCTTGTTAGAAAGTGGGAGAGATGAAAATAAGATTTGACAACCGTCGATTCAATTGGAAAATTTATGGCCTAGGCCCATGGGTTTTGACATGTCAATGGCTGGCCTGTAAGGTAGCCCATTGTATGTTTCCAGGGCCTCGGCTATACCCACGGACCTAAAATAATATAGGCTTATGAGCCTCAGCTTGGCCAAATTAGTTCTTTAATTCTGCCCTTTTTTTAAAAAAAATTAACTTTAAAATTAATTTGGGTGAAGTACTGATAAATTTTAAATAAAAATCTTATAAATTATTTGGTCTTTCATTTTTTTTTATGGATCAAAAGGTCTTATTCGGATGTCTCTATTTATACACCACATTTCATCTCAAGGCACACCACTACTCAAGACATACCTTTAGTAATTTGATAAATAAGAAATTTGCTCAATACACACCACAATCTTCCATCTTTACCCTTACTTACCCACACACCCCACCTACAATCTTCCATTGAGTTGGGTAAGAAAAAAGAGAAGAAATAATTATCAAAAAAATCCATCGTTTTTAGTTGGTTACCATAGAAAAAAGAACCAAAAAAAGAAAAAGAAAAAAGAAATATGAATACGAATATTTTAACGAACTTATTTTCGTCTCAATTTTCTATTCCCTTTACCAGTCAAAGATCCAAAGATAGTGTAAAAGAAACAAGAAGATAAATGACCATGAAGCTGATAAAAAAGTAAAAGTGACCATGAAGGCAGTTGTGACCATCCATAAGAACGAGAAAGCAATAGTGATCAACCAAAAGAACATTCTTACAGCAAGAGTAAAAATAAACAAAAATACAAGATTAGTTATAATCACTAGAACAACTTTAAAAAGAAGATCAAAATAAAAACTATAAGCCAATTAGGCCATGCTTGATCATTAAGACCTGTGTTGGGAAGGCGACGGCGCTAGAGTGATGAGGGAATGGTATCAGTTGGAGGGTAGTGGCGGCAGAAAGAGGTAGGACGGTTGACGGCAACGGTTGATGGCGGCGGCGGCTGCGGGGTAGAGTTAGGGTTAGGGTTAGGGTTAGGGTTAGGTTTGGAGAAGATAAAGATATTTTGGGAATATTTGAAGATTGATAGTGTGTATTGAGTGAAAAATAAAAAATCAAAATTGGATATGGTGTGCAATGAGTAATTAGTATGTATTACGTAAGGTGTGTATCATAACTCTTTGTCCTTTGTAGTCATTTGACATTAGGTTAATATTGTAATAAAAATAAACTAATTAAGGGTGATTCTACTTACACCACGCTTTTACCTCCTTACACTCTCCATATAAGATTGTTTTTTTCTTCCAATTTTATCCATATGTGAAATTACTTAAAAGGACAAAACACTAAAATTAAATGTATTTGCTTTTTTTTTTATGATTATCTCCTTACACCCCCCGCTCCTCTTTTTAGCTTTTTCCCCCCAAAAAAAGGACAAAATTTGAAGTGTCTTTCTTTGTTTAGGGTAATTCTATACAGACAAAATTATATGCAAAAACTTCATACATAAGAATATCAGAAGGTCCACAGCTGTGTCTCTAATTGCAAAAAAAATTTATTAGCATTTTCCTTTCCAATAATACTACAAAAGGAATCAATCTCAATAAAATCATAGAATCACTCTTCTATCCCTTGTTTGAGCAGGTTAAATCATTCAGAACAAAAAGAGAAGTGGATCAATGGCTTTTCAGCAATCCCATGCAATGCCTTGGAGCTTTCCATTCTGTAGAAAGAAGTGCTACTGTAATAAGCTATGGTTTACAAACTAATTCTACTACGGTTGGAAAGCAAGATCATTTTTAAGATCCCACATTCAAATTCCAAATTAGAACATCAAAACAGAGAACAAAAATCTAGCAAAATAGAGGACCAAAATTTGAACTTCAACATTCAAAATTAGCACCAAAAATTACAAACCCAATTAAATTAGAAGATCAAAACCACCAAAACTGTGTTGGGAATGTGTTATTCTTTGTTTATTCAAAAAAAATTATGATATAGATGATAGAGATACATACATAGATACATATATATGTCTGTCAATATAGAGAGAGAAAGAAGAGTTTTTCACTTACCTTGAGCGAATGAGAAGAATGACTTTAATCGTCCACGCCAATAACACAGACCATAACGCCGTTCAAATCCCTCCTGCCGTTCGAAACACTCGCCTTCTCTGCGTTGGACCCGTCATCTTCCTTGCTGCTGCTTCTCTCTTTTCCCTTCAAAAGTTGAGTGGTGTAAAGAGATGAAAGGTTTAATTTAGGGTTACTATAGGTAATATAATGGGGGTGTGAGGAGAGTTATATTTATTTTTAGTAGTGTAATGAGATGGAGGGTGTAAGGAGATAAAAGAGTGGTGTAAGTAGAATCACCCACTAATTAATGGTGTGCCTTGAAATGAAGGGTGGCGTGTAAATGAAGGCACCCGTCTTATTCTAGCGTAAATTACTTATAAGACCAAAGTACAAATGCGCATGTATTATATATTGAAAGATAAATGTGTGTTTTCTCATAATATTGAAATTACTAAGCGTAATACTTAAAACTCCTTAATGTATTTTTTCTCAAACATAATACTCAAAAAATACAACACTTTAATGTAACACGCTAAAAAATTCTTTAGTGTATTTTTCTCTAATGTAACAACATAGCATTCTAAAAAAAAAATTTAGTGTATTTTTCCTAAACGTAACACTTCAATTAATGTAACACACAAAAACTCCTTAGTGTATTTTTTGCAAACACAATACTATAATGTAACACTAGAAAATCACAACAACAGAAATGTACATTCCCACACTTAAGAATCAACAGTTCAACAACTATTCTCTCCAATTTTTTTTCTTCTACATCTTACCTTCGCATTCTCATCCCAAAAAAGAATTAGAAAATTAAAAAAAAAAATCAAAAAAGGACATTCACTTAAATTCAAATGGCACCAAATCAAATAAATACAACTTTACAAAACAAAAAGGATTAGTTGGTTCATAAAAAAACTCTTAGAATTAAATGGATTAACATTCCTCCATATAAGATTTATGGGTAAAATTTTCTATTAAGTTTTACAAAAAAATAAAAAATTATAATACAAAATTTTGAAGTGCATCACAACAATTATAACCGAATACTTAATGATAAAAATAAAAATAATATTTTATTTATTGAGATATAAAATTACAGTCATTATGATTATGTTATTCAATTATATTTAGTTTTGTAAAAAAAAATAGAAATAAAGTGAAAAATAATATCAATTATGTAGGGTACATGGCCAAAAATGAATTTTTAGGATGGATCTATTGGCAGGGTTTCAGTTAGATCTCAAAAAATCTATTGAGTTATGAATCGGTTCATAAGTTTTTATCTTTTGATTCAAGTCTGAAAATCCTACGTGATTTGTGATTAGATCAAAATTAACTTATTCCAAAACCCAAAAAATTCAAAAACTCTCAACCTAAAATCATCAAACACTTACGAGAGTGATTTTAGTTTGTTTGTTTTTGAGAATAAACAATAAATCGACACAAACGATTTTTTACGTGGAAAAAACCACAATTGAAGAACCTTCAATTGTAATCAAAAACCACGGGCGAACCGCCACTATCAATCCACTACTGAAGAACCATTTCTCTTCCAATGCAGCTTGTGACAACTCAAGACTTTCAAGCTTTTCTTCATATGTGGAATACACCTTCAGAAGTTCATTCCTTTCAGTTTCAGAGGATAGTAATTTTCCACATAAGTCTTGCCTGTCACTCGAGATCTTGATGACATTCTGTTTTGCTGTCAAGAGTTCTCCTTTGAGCCGGACATTCTCACTCTCACATATTTTGAGCTTGAGAGAGAGTTTGTCATTGGTTTTAGACAAATTCAGAGATTCCTCGTACAGCTTCTCGTAAGCTTGTTGTAGTTTTTCGCCATTGATCTCATCCATGTCTTCAGATGTTTCATCATCCTCTCTTTGCTCCTCATTCTCCTTGACCTCATCCAATTTAGCAACCAAGGCAGACAAGTTGCTGGATGGAGGTGGAGGTGAATCTCTTCTTTCATGGAATTGGCTCAGAATTTCCCATGCATCTTTAGCCTTTGTGCAGTGAACAACCCGTTGTTGTTCTTCATTAGAGATTGCTCCACGAATAATGATCAGGGCTCTCAGATTGCCCGGATTATCTGCACTTTCTGTATCTTCTTCAATGGCTTGCCAACCTTCTGGTTCAAAAGCTCTGAGAAACGCCCTCATTCTGATTTTCCAATACAGATAGTTAGCCCCATCAAAGGTGGGAGCATGATGCACTACTGTGACCTGCTAATCTACGCTCGAGCTCAAAAGTCTCCGCTCGAGCGGACAGTACAAAAACAGAAAAACATAGTTTTGAATCAACACAAGGTTTTGTCTCCGGATTTGACAACATAGGGACCTAACAATCTCCCCCTTTGTCAATTCCCGGACAAAACTTTTCTAAACAAATGTCCTTAAACACACGCATTAGACAAAATTAAAAAACAAATACTAAAACACTCAAAACAACTCTATAAACAAACAAGATTTCCAATCTTGCCATATATCGATCCATCAATCCAATTCATCATCCAACATTCACCTGTGAAAAGACTAGCAACATACCAGAAAAACCAAAACTTGTGGAACTATATAAGAATATAGCAAAATGTATCCATTCAATAGAACCAAAGGAACAAAATATCAAAATATCCATGTGTCATAACCAAAATAACAAAACAAAGCAAAATATACCATCAATATCCATGTACCATCAATAACACAGCAAGCAAAATATACCATCAATATCCATGTACCATCAATAACACAGCAGGAAATATCCATACCATCAATAACACAGCAGGAACCAAACTCTCCCCCTTTTTGACAGGGAATGAAGAAAGCAAGAAATCAAGCACCAGATGGAGGAGGGGGCGGCTGAAGCGTTAGTAAGGAAATGATGTGATCCAGCTGCGAAGTAGTGTGAGCAGCAGTCTGCTCCAGCTGACCAAGACGACCATCAAAGGCATCAAAACGCGCATCGAGAAAGTCTAACCGCCTGGTCATAGCCGCCTCAAAATGCCGAAGCTGATCAGGAAACGAGCTAGGTGGAACAGGTGGAGTATGATCCTCCTCACCCCCGGCGGCAGCAGCATCATATTCAGCCTCCTCAGCAAGGCCAGCAGTGGTACCTGCAGAAGGATCAGCCCGAGAGGACTCCCCCTTAACATGAGCCCGACTCTGTGAGACAGTTTTCTTAGTGAAAGGGCGAGAAGGAGAGGCAAACTCATCATCGTCTAGGATAGGGGTCCCAAGGTTAGTCAAAATTCGGTTGATCAAGCAACCGTAGGGAAGGCCAAGCTTTTTATGCCCATGAGCACCAATCATCTTTCTGATAATAAGAGAGGCGAGATCAATAGACCGGTGATTGGCAATACAGGACAAAATGAATCCTTGGTCTTGTTTGACCTCGGATGAGTGGGTGGTGACAATGATGTTGGCGCAGACAATCAGATTAAGCAATCTGAACTCCGGAAGAAGTTCAAACTGTTTAATCAAACCTCCTTTAGGCCAATGACGGGCAGCACCACACAGTTCCAAAGCCACAGCATCAAAGTCACAAGTAGGACGGTCAGGAACAGGGAAAGGATAGTATTGGGGAAAGACTTGCTCAATCTGAAGAAGTTGGCGAATCAAAGCAGGGGTGATGGAAATGGATTTTGACCGAACCCATGTAGTGAAGGATGGCTCATAATCACGAATACCCTCCATATTACAATAGAATTCTCGAACCCAATCGAGATTCTGACGCCCAGAAAACAACAAAACACGGCCACCACCTAGAGGGTCGAATAAAGGGCGAATGTGGATGTACTCAAAAGTATCAGGTTAAACATTCCATTCTAAATGAACGGTGCGAGTCACAAAAGATTTGTGGAAGGACTTGGATTGGGTGGCCGACTGAAACCGATCAGGGTTATAGAGAGGGCGAGAGACGGTGGCCTTTCGGCGTTTAGGAGCAGGAGCAGACATGCCGAACAAGAAACTATTACACCCAACCAACCAACAAACCCAAAAACCAAACCACACCAAAACAAAATCAAAGCAAATCATTAGTTCAATAACCAAATGAAAAAAAACAGGGCATACAAAAACAGGGCATGAAAGCATGGTATTGAAGAACACATAACTAATACACCCAATATGAGAGAAATCGCAAAGGATAAGTATGAATCATGAGAAAACCAAAGCAATGGATACAAGCCCAGATCCATACGCACGCACAGTGACCTTAACAGAGATAAACAGACATGAAAGCAATCCATACAGCGACAAGACAGCAGATACACAAATAAAACCGAAGACCACAGACACAATAAAGAAAATACCCAGGAAAAAAAATTAGACAAGAGGACGAGGAAAAAGTGTGGGAAAGAGAGGATCACAAACGACACACAACCCACAAAATCACAAACCCAACAACCAGTAGAACCAAATAGAACAAAAAACAACGAAAATAAAAGAGGGTAAAACGTACCAAGGAGCAAATCGGTGGGTAGGATGATGGATGTGAGGAAAAATCGACCACAATGCAGCCACAAGACAAACCCTAGATCGAGAGAATGAAACAGGAAGAGAAAAAATAACTCGAAGAGTCGAGAGAGGGAGTTAAGTATGAAACATGTCCGCTCGAGCGTACAAAGTACCGCTCGAGCGTACAACAATGCAAGCAGACTCCCGCGCGAGCGTGCAAAGGGCCGCTCGAGCTCAAAAAACCATCTCTCAGAACTGTCAAACCGCGAACAAACTGCTGCAAGAGAGAAAAACGCGCTCGAGCTTAAAACCTTCCGCTCGAGCGGAAAAACCCTTTCTTTTTTTTCTTTTTTTTTTTCAAATAACAAAACACACCTAGAAAGTCCTGTAAAAAGCAAGAAGAGCAAGTGTAGACTAAACCACAAAGACAAGAAAATCCATCAAATTATGAGTCCTGCTAATTTTGAGAAAAGAGATGAAACACCAGCTCATGAAAAACACAAATAGTATTAAATCAAAGCCACACGCATCATGAGAATGCATAACTCAAAAACACACATGAGAGCTCATGTAAAAAATGTGTGTGTGTGCAATCCTTGAGAGCCACAAAGCTAGAGTTAATCCTAGTAGTGATCGGATGGCTGGACCTCCGACACGAGTAACTGACTATCACAGAGAAAAGTCAAACCACGAGGAATCACGGGGTATTTGTTAAGTAAATGCGGAAGCTCCCCCTCAGATATATATATATATATATATATTTTTTATTTATTTATTTTTTTTTTTGTGGGCACTCACTGGTGGCATGCACGCTCAAGAGTATGGATTCCAACCAGAGAAGAATGAATTCAAAATGATGGCCTGGTTGGTGCCTCTGAGGTAGCCTTTTCCTAATGCCCGGAAATCATGTACTGAGGGAGAAACCATGGAAGTGAAGCGAGATCAATAGACCGGTGACGGGCAATACAGGACAAAATGAATCCTTGGTCTTGTTTGACCTCGGATGAGTGTGTGGTGACAATGATGTTGGCGCAGACAATCAGATTAAGCAGTCTGAACTCCGGAAGAAGTTCAAACTGTTTAATCAAACCTCCTTTAGGCCAATGACGGGCAACACCACAAAGTTCCAAAGACACATCATCAAAGTCACAAGTAGGACGATCAGGAACAGGGAAAGGATAGTGATTGGTATCAGAGCGGGTCACTCTTTGTTTTTTTTTTTAAAAAACTATAGGAGTGTGATTTTGTGTGATTATATCATGGATTCTATTCGTGAAGGTAACTCCACTCATAAAACCCCCATTACTTGACGGACAAACTATTCTTATTGGAAAGCTCGTATGAGAGCCTTTTTAAAATCCATCGATGAGAAAGTTTGGCACTCCGTAATCTTTGGGTGGAGTGAACCTACAATCACCGTTGATGGGATTGATATTCCTAAACCCCTTGATAAATGGGACACAATCGATTACCAGAATTCGAGTTGGAACAGCAAAGCTCTCAACTCCCTCTTCTGCTCTGTCACACCTGAAGAAATTCCGTCGAATTTGCACGCGTGAAATAGCAAAAGAGGCGTGGGATATTCTTGAAACGATTCACGAAGGTACTACCTCTGTTAAAAGGGCAAAACTTCAACGTCTCACGTCCGCCTTTGAAACCCTTTTTATGCGCGACGATGAGACGTTCGATGAATTTTATGCAAAACTCAGTGATATCGTGAATTCCTATTTCACTCTCGGTGAGAAAATCCCGGAAGCAAAAGTTGTTGGAAAATTTTTGAGGTCCCTTCCCAAGAGGTTCCAACCAAAGGTGACAGCCATTGAGGAGGCTCAGAATGTTGATACCCTCAAGCTCGATCAATTGGTTGGAAATTTGCAGACTTATGAAGCCCACCAAATTTCTAAGAAAAAGCAAAAAGAAAATATGGCTTTCACGAGTGCCCATGAGACTGCAAAACCTCCGGAGACTGAATTTGATTTAGAGTCTGAGATGACGGCTATGCTTACAAAACAGTTTAAAATTTTTTTGAAAAAGAAGTCGAATTTCAGAGTCCCTATTTCAAAAAGATAAGAGTAATGACAAACCCAAAACTGTTTCCACCAAAATTTGCTCAAACTACTGAAAAAAAGATTGTAAGGGGATCAGGGGTCAAGTGTTATGAATGCCAAGGGTTTGGCCATATGTCTCTTGAATGCCCTTCGAAAAGAATCGGAAGAAAGTCTACACCGTAACTTGGGATGATGGAAAGCGGGTCGGAGCAAGACCCGAAGAACCTGAATCGCGGTGAAGATGGGGATAGTGCATTCATGGCATTTTGGGCCACGGTTTCTCAACCTATTCCAAAGCCTTTGGAATCAGCTCGTGGCCAGAACCTGCATCATGGTCCCACCTTTGATGGGGCTAACTATCTGTTTTGGAAAATCAGAATGAGGGCTTTTCTGAGAGCCTTTGATCCAGAAGGCTGGCAGGCCATTGAAGAAGATACAGAATGTTGACAGTCCGAGCAATCTGAGAGCCCTTAGCACTATTCGTAGAGCAATTTCTGCTGAAGAACAGCAACGGGTTGTTCGTTGCACAAAGGCTAAAGAGGCATGGGAAATTCTGAGCCAATTCCATGAAAGAGAAAATTTGCCTTCACTATCATCCAGCAACCTTCCTGTTTAGTTGCTAGACTGGATGAGGTCAAGGAGAATGAAGAGCAAAAAGAGGATGATGAAACATCTGAGGATAATGATGAGATCAATGGCGATGAACTACAACAAGCCTACGAAAAGCTGTACGAGGAATCTTTGAATCTGTCCAAACTCAACGACAAAACTCTCCCTCAAGCTAAAGACATGTGAGAGTGAGAAATGTCAGACTGAAAGAAGAACTTGTAGCAGCAAAGCAGAATATCGTCAAGATCTCGAGTGATGGCAAGACTTATGTGGTAAATTACTATCCTGTGAAACTGAAAGGAATGAACTTCTGAAGGTGTATTCTACATATGAAGAAAAGCTTAAAAGTCTTGAGCTGTCACAAGCCAGATTGGAAGAGATAGTCGGTCAAAAGGATGAAGAGCTTCGGGTTGCTAGAGCCACTATTGCCATGTGGAACAAAGGTTCCAAATCTTTAGAAGACATCCTCGGGTCTCAACAAATGGGTTGCGACAAAAGCGGGTTAGGCTATGGTGGCAACAGCTCACAAGGGTCAGGCCTCTACTTCACATGACAAGAAGATTCAAGCAAAGGGAAAATTGAAGGTAGACCAGACTGATCTCTCTCTCCGTCTACCTAAAGCTGGTAAAATCAACAAAAAGGAGGTAAAACCAGTTTTTTATTTGTCATCACTGTGGTAGTATGGCCACATTCGTCCTTACTGTTTTGAACTGTTTGGTAAGGTGTCTCAAAAGGGTAGAAATTCTAATACTTTTTTGGGTTAGGAGACAACCTTACATGTCTAGGCTGAACACCAAGACTAAAGATTTGGATTAGAAAAAAGGATTTGACTTGTTTTGTTGCTCACACTGCTCTAAAAGCACGTGATTCACACATGTGGTATCTTGACAGTGGGTGTTCTCGTCATATGTCCGGTAACAAATCTACTTCACCTCCCTTTGAAAAATATGAAGGAGGAATTGTACGTTTTGGAGATGGCAGCACTTCGAGAGTCATTGGTAAGGGCTCTATCAGTGTTACTGGTCTTCCCAAGCTAGATAATGTTCTACTAGTTGATGGTCTTAAAGTAAATCTTTTAAGCATTAGTCAAATGTGTGATTCCCATCATGAAGTATTGTTTTCAAAAAATAAATGTGAAATTTTGGATAAAAAGGGAAATACTGTCTTACATGGGGTCCGCACATCTGATAACTGCTATGGGATTGTTACTACTAATGATCTCACTTGTCACTCTGCCATCATTATGTAACATTGATTTGTGGCATCAAAGATTAGGTCACATGAATTTAATGACCTAACTAAGATAGCCAACAAAGAGCTTGTGAGGGAATACCTAAACTAGGTAAGAATTTGAGCCATGTGTGTGGACCATGTCAGCTTGGCAAGCAAACCCGTGCTCCTCATAAAAAGGTGAACAGCTTTACAACCAAACGTCCTCTTGAATTGGTTCACATGGATTTAATGGCCCTACTCGCACTGAAAGCATCGGAGGTAAAAGATACATTTTTTAACTGTTGATGATTTTACTCGATTTTTCGTGGGTAAATTTTTTAAGGGAAAAATCTGATACGTTTGATGCTTTCCAGGCTTAGTCCCTAAAATCCCAAAATGAACAGGGTGCTTCATTGGGCGTATCATAAGAATCCGAACTGATCATGGTCGTGATTTGAAATAGTTTGTTTTCGGATTTTTGTGATATGCATGGAATCAAGCATGAATTTTCTGCTCCTATTACTCCACAACAAATGGAGTTGTTGAGAGGAAGACAGGGTTGTTCAAGAAATGGCTAGGGTCATGCTCCTTAGTAAGAAACTTCCTCCTAAGTTTTGGGCTGAAGCCTTAAATACTGCTGTTTATGTCATAAAATCGCGTGTATCTAAGGCCCGGCACTTTACAAACTCTATATGAATTGTGGAAGGGTTTGAACCTAATGTAAAATACTTCAAAACTTTTGGGAGTAAGTTTACATCTTCAAAGATAGAGAGCCCTTGGGCAAATTTGACTCCCGAAGTGATGAAGGTATCTTTCTAGGGTATTCAACCACTAGTAGAGCTTTTAGAGTCTCTATAACCTGCGAACTTCATCTTTAATGGAATCTATCAATGTGGTTATAGATGACACAAGGTGCTCCTACTCCAGCAACAAATGAGGAATGATAAGATGAGTCTCCCAATCTTGGACACGGAATCACAAAATCAAGGAGAAGGTGCGGACCCATCACAAGAAATGGTGACAGTACCATCTTCACAGGTAAGGTCAAGCCCAAAGAGTGCTCCAGGGACATCACCCTGTTGCCCCTGCACCGCAAGTCCTGAGCTTAAACCACAGCTAGGGTGAAACTGAATCATCCAGCTCAACAGGTGATTGGAAATGTCTCGGATCGAGATGAAAACCGAAGACAGATTCGGGATGAGGTATCACATATGTGTTATGTTTTTTAATTGAACCTAAGAATTTAAAGAGCCTTGCTAGATGATAGTTGGGCTCAATGCTATGCATGAAGAGTTAGGTCAATTTGAACGTAACAAAGTGTGGACTCTAGTTCCTAGCCGTAAGAGACATGAATGTGTATGATAGGAATCTCTCCTCTTTTG